>VWPU01018615.1:0-208260 GCA_013398955.1 Callaeas wilsoni | reverse complement strand
GAACTGACCAAAACCCCCAAGCCGTCTCCTTCCGCTGTCGGTGGGAAGGAGGGAGGGGCTGGAGGAAAGATGATGTTTTAAGGGCTTATTTTACTTCTCATTATCCTCCTCTGATTCTGTTAGGAATAAATTCACTTTGCAACCTTAAGTTGAGCCTGTTTTGTCCTTGAAGTGTTTCTCCGGGTTCTTATCTAACTCATGAAGCCTTCGTTAACTTTTTTTTCCTTCCCTCCTCTGCCCAGCTGTGGCGGGGAGGATGAGCGAGCGACTCCCGTGGGTGCCTGGCATTGGGCCAGTGTCAAACGACGACAGTCATACAATAAAGTATTGTACAATTGCTTAAGAGAGATGGGGACACAGCTTTCTGATTCTTCAGTGCTAATATCAAACAAGGACAGTTACAAGTGAGTACTAAGAGCTCATTATTATGCTCATAATTTCTTTGACCTAATATTTTACAGATGTGTAAGATATATATTGAAAAAAAAAAAAAAAAATCTCAGGTCGGGAAAGTATCTCCTGCAAATAAAGCCCAAAACACAGAGCTTTTGATTTCTAGATTTTCTTTAAGCTACTGATGATCTCATGATAGTATACATTTGTACACAAAATATGCTGATCATGTAACTTCTGCCATTTTTGATAATCCTTCTTTTATTGAGTAATGGTATTTTTAGTATTACATTCATCTGATATAACCAGACGCACAATACTTTTAGTGCTAATTTTGGGAGAACTTGAAAAGCAAAACTCGACTTCTGTAGTGCTTTCTAAGTTTACAAATTTAAAATAATCTAGAATTAACACATTGAAACATTATAAGAATATTCTCTTATTAAGAGCAACCATACAGTTTTTTCTATATTAAACTTTTTTGTACTTGCTTTTTTTCTGTAACCGGTATCTAAATACTCTTAATGTCTTTTGTAGAAGCTATAAAAGCTTTTAGTTAGGATTCTCAAAGCCTTTTGGTTTTATTTGCATGCATTTGTAAGCCTCAGTGACTGAATTCTTACATACAAACAGTAAATTGTTTAATCTGTTCGATATTCTTTAATCTCTCCTCCTCACTATACATTCATTGTCAGAACTTGACTCAAGGGATTTGTTTCATGCTGTGTAGCACTTCCCCAAATTAACTGTAAGATGAAGCTATACGAGGCATTCCCTTAAGAAATAAAAGTATGTATTTTTCTTCTGTATATGAATACTCAAAATCTCTATCTTCACTCCGTGCCCAATCAGTAGGTACTTTATCCTTTAATTGAAGTGGAATTCTGAACTGAAATATCTTTAATTGATAATTTAAAAGTTTTTGGAGCAACTAGAGAAGACAGAAGGGAGACAGATGTGTAGGATATCCACATACACAGGCTGTGGGCAAATGAATATACCGTATGTAAGAAGCACAGATTCTCTCTGCAGGTATGTGAGAATCCAGAATCTTCTGCATCCTGTTGGCACATGGTCGTTCATCTATGTGGAATGAAATCTATGCGGCTAAATCAGACTTCTTAAATTATTGGCACTAGTTTGAGGCAAATATTTCTTTCATATTACACAACCAAGGGGAAAACTTTTGTGCCAAGGAAGGAACAGAACTGAATGATAAATGTGACAGCAATATTTATTATGGAGCTTTTCACTGACATGTAATCTTCTCTGATGTGACCAGCTCTTAATTGCAGGTAACTTTTTCCTGCTTTCAAACTGACCAAGCAGCCATAGTTAATTCAAAAAAGACTCGTTCTCAAATTCCCCATTTCTGTTCTCTGCTGGAGGCATCCAGTTTTGTTGATAATGATCTAATCTCTTGCATAACCAGAGAATACTGAGCCTGCTGCCATAGCCTGCTTCTTTCTTGGCACTGTTGGAAGGCTTCAAAGAGAGACTGTGTGTGTGAGGCGACTGCTCTACCAGCAAGACCGAGGGGATCAAAGCCTACGTTTAGAAATGGAAAACAACAGAAAGAGAAGCGGTTACCACACAGTTGCAATCCTGAAACTGAAACTAGTCTCACAGGAATGAACTATTTTGAAGCTGAGGATAATTTATTACGAATTGTACAGAGCAGGAAAAGATCATGGGTTTTTAAGGAAAATTCATCAAGATTTTATTTTGTAGTTTATTGATATGGGGAAGATTATTGTTCAAAAAATGAATGTATTGACAATTATAGCAATTTAATTGATTTTGCATGATTTTATGCTGCATCACATTTTCTTCTTGGCTCTGCTAATATTTTCAATTACGAAGTTTTCAAATGAAATCAGTTGCAAAAGTTACTTCTAGAAAAAATAGGAAAGTTTCTGTCCTGGTTTCAGCTAGGGTAGAGAAATTCTTTGAAGGTTGGATAGTTGTTTCAAGATTGTATTTAATGATCTGGGGAAAAATACAGTGGCTTGTGGTGTGGGGTTTTTTTTGTTTGGTTTGTTTTCAATTTCGTAATAAATGGAAAGAATTTCTCTCCACATTATCCCCCAGAATTTTGAATGAAAATTCCTGATTGTTCAGGAGATACCTAATTTATAAGCATCTAATTTATTTTTCAGTGGTATTAATGAATCAAGATTATTATTCCTTGTATTTTAAGTACAGGGTCAGATGTTATTTATTTTCCCTTGCAATTTTGAATATTTGTCTTTAATTCCATATGAAAATGTTCATATTTACCTATGCTAATTTAATAAGCCCTTGGAAATGTAGGAATCTGAGCTGTACGTTATTAGGGAAACTTGCTATAATGTAAAAAATATTAAGCAAAAAGAAACCATGAGACTTTCAGAGTGCTGACTTAGTGGAATGTTCTTGGCCATAGTTTATTTGTCCCTGTCGTTTACCATGCGTTTTGCTATGGTTTTTATGGTAGGGAAGGTGACAGTAACATGTTTTTTCCTGCTCACTGACTCCCTACAGAAGGGAGGCAAAGGCGAGCTGGAGGTGCAGTAAGCTTACTCTCCCAACCATCCTTGTTACTGTGGAGTGTTCTGTAGGATGTGCCAGGTTAATGGCAGTGGCTCTGCCTCTTACTCCTGTGGTGGCCTGCTGACTGGCATGTGGGTGGTGTTTCTTTTATGCTGTGAGTCCTAAGAAAAGCTGCAAAGCACGATGTGATCACTCTTGATAGAGGTACACTTTATCGGGGTGCAGTGCTTTAGTGCCTGAAACTGTTCACACACATAAATCTTTGAAATAATGTTCAGCTAGAATTTTGGTCTCTGGTGTTAGAAACACTCCTCTCTTCTTTAAAAGCAGATTCCTTACTATGCATATTTGCAAAAATTTAAGTTCTGGTGATACCTTGTCCTGATGCTTACGGGAGGCTGCCATAGTTGTGACGATGACTGCTTCCTTGGACTACTTTGCTCTCCGTGGTGGTGTATGTTTCTTCAGAGGTTCTTCCTTGTGGGGTCGGAAAGAAGGAATGGTAGTCAGATCAGACCCTTCTGGGAACTCAGCTGTGTTTTAAAGAATATAGGCAATCTGTATCTTTTGAAAGATGTGTGAGATGTATTTAGAAATTATCCTGAGGGTCACAAAAGGTATTTTCTTTATCCAAAACTACCCCAGACTCTTTCTTGGAAACACCAGTCTTTGAAACTTTTCTTATAATGTCTGTCTTCTTAACACAAACTAAAGATATTTTTCTCTCTTCCTTCATGAAACAACTGAGTTGTTCTGACTGAAATTAAAATACTTTAAAAATTAAGACAAGGCAGAGACTCAGCATGAAAAAGTACAGACCAATTTTTAAAGCTTAGCAGTTTTAAGGGATGGACGATTCTCTGATCTGTAACTGTAATGCTGAGAGTCAACTGCATTGATCCTGCCTCTTGCTGGAGAAGCATTACCACCAATTTACCAATCACCATAATAATGTTAGCTGGTACATGTTAAATAGCTGTTTAATCTTTTGCTATACTTTTTTCTGTCATTCCTTACTAGTAAAATAGATCAGCGGCAGAGAAGTTGTATATGCTTAAAGGATCCTCCTCTTGTCCTCTTTTTTGGGTCATTGAAATCTCTGCTTTTGAGAGGCTTTTGTACTTTGTTTTTATGTTGAGGGTATTTTTGACAGGGAGTCAATGCTCAGATTGCAGTTTTAGTTACTATGGAGAAGCTTTCCCACAGAAAAGCTTATGCTCTATTTTCTGAAGACTGAATTTGACCAACTTCCTCTTAACTTGCAGTTCTGAAGTTCATTTTGTACCAGTTTTCTTTAGACTGAAAATTCTTTTGGCTCAGACATGCTTCCTCTTAGCCCTTGCAATCTGTAGTGTCCTAATGGAAAAAGGAAAAGATGAGGATCAGGACAAAAGAGGAATATATCCTGAAAGCCTTCATATGAGGAGGGAAATGAATGTAGCTGTAGTCTGATTGTTGGGTTTTGTCGAAAGAGAGCTATGGCATGGCTGGCTTGGAAGTGAGTTTTTTTGAGATTTCTGGTATATACTGATGTACGTATGTTAGTTCCTCCCCTTGAGGATATGGTTTCCTTACACAAGATGCTAGATTGTGGGGGGTTTCCTTTTTATGTTGTGCAGCAGGTAAGAGTTGTTTAAGTTAAAGTTTGTTTCCCTGGGAAAAACTTCCTGGGTCTGGGCTGAACAGCAACAACACATGTACTTGGGGTCATGTGTAGTTGTGGGGTTTTTTTTGGTACTTTCTGTAGTTTTTCTTTGTGTCTGCTATATTGAATATTGTTTGAAGAGGTACCTACATTAAGGTGCAGTTCAAAGTGGCAGAAAACCATATGAAGCTGAGAACCTGATCCAGAAATAGATTGTGAAAGGTTCTGAAAGCATTTTATTTTCACCTGCTCTGTCAGCGTCTTTGCTGAATGAACACTTACTCTTAAACCCACTGTTCTCAGACTGGTTAGATTGTGTGATTTTTATTTTTTTTTCGCTTTCTCCAGCTATGGGAAGGCATTACTGCAGCCTTTGAAAGGCCCAAAGGTTTGATAGAATTGTGCTGCAGTGCAGGCTTTCCTCCTGATCCTGTGCAGTCACTGTGATGTGAAGGGTAGGAACCTTTTTTTCCTCATCCTTTTATTTCTTTCAAATCACCCCTTAAATACCTGAGGGAAAGCAGGCTATTGGGGAAAAAAGTTTTCTATATAATAAGAAAAGTTGGAGAAGAAGAGATTCAGAGAGGGAGCAGGTTTCTAGGTTATGCCTGGAGGATTATTCAGATTTAGGAAAGACTTCAGAACATAGGGCTCACCCTCAACATCTTTTCAAATTCCTAACTAAATTAAAGACTGATCAATTTCTCATCAATTATCTATAAATGCATTTTAAGGGCATTTTTGCTGGCTGTTGTCAGAGTCTGAAGACGTAATTAATGCTTTCTGGTCTCATTTTTTTCAAGGCCCTATATGGGATCAGGAAGGAGTAGACTCTCTATAGAGGATCTTAAAGTTTCAAACACTGGAAGAATAACAATGTTATCAGATAACCCATGAGGAAAGCAAGACATAAGAACTGCAGATCACGCTGCAGCTAATCTTCAAAGATTGGGATTAGAACCAAGGTGGTTTTTTCTGTCTCCTCTTTTTCCTATCTGTGTAAATATAGACATATTTTTATTCTGGAATTTCAATACTGAAATCCTTAAGTTAAATCTGAAGTCCTTAAACTACAAACAAATTGTTTCCTGAACAGATGACAGAGTAATCCTGAGGAGTGCTGGGTTTTGCTTCCTCTTCCTCTCTTTTGTGGCTCTGTCTCACTGAGGTTTGCAAGAAAAAGCTCATGAACTCTTCCAGTGGATAAAGGCTGAAGCTTCTTGTGTATAATCACAAGCAGGCTGACAGAGACACTTTGTCAAAGTGACAGTTATTGTGTATAGAAGATTAGTGATAGACAGGAAAGATTTTGTTATTAAGTCTTGCCCAAATCGTGAACATTTTCAGTTGTGTGACCTTTTCTAGTTTAATTAGTGTAAATCTTAAAAGCACAGGGCATCATGATTACAGAAGACAAATGTTATTCAGCTGTATGGCAGAGCTTACCCCCTGAATTTGGTATGAGGTCTGATGTTCCCTGCTGGATTGCAAGACTGAAATTGGCTCTTAACGAAGGATCATCTTGAAAAATTGAATTCACATCCATGTTTCTAATACCAGCCATACCTCTGGTTTTTTTGCTACTGCTGTCAGCTTGTATCTTTTTGTGTGAAGGTCTTAGAAGCATCAGCACTTCTATTTATGTTTATAAAGAAATCAGTGGTTTGAATATGCATGGCTGAAAAAACATTTCCTGCAGTTGTCCCAGGAACCTGCAGGCTCTCTTGAGTATCTGGTCCTCAGGTAATACCTATGAAAACGTGAACTATTCATTCATATCTGCACATTTCTCAGTTTGGTTCTGGGGAGAGGAAAAGCAGCAGGGTCAAAATACTGAAGATTCATGATGTCATGAAGCTTGACTAACTCACTGTGTTGTGTTGTCATTTAATAACTTCTGATAAAGTTTATGTAGTTTTTGTTCTGCCTTTGGAAATGCAGTTTATTTGCTTATAAAGAAATGGCTCTATAATATCTTCAGATGGACTGTGATAACTTGGGATGTTCCAGTCTCCTCCTCTCTAGTCTTTATTGAAGGTGTGTGTTAGAGTACTGCAGCCAGGTTGTCTCACCTACATAATGATAATTTCTGTTTTCTTTCCAAATTTCTGGAGATGACGCTGGTTTTGGTGTTTATAGTTAACATTTGAATATCTACTGTCTTAATTGACGTACATTTTAGGTAAAATCTTAATATAAAAGCTTAAAAAATATAGATAAGCACCATTTCTGCATGTATTATTATTGCTTCTTAAATGTTGTCTTTATAGTTTATCAGAATTATGAAGACTATTCTGATGGAAAAAATGTTTAAGACTTTGTAACTGGTTTAGAATTATGTGCGTGTATTTGTATGATGTTTAACAGAAGAAGAGGAATCACAAGCCATTTTAGAAGAAACTATTACTGTTTAATACTGGTTTTATATTTATTATGCAAATGACCTTGTATAAACTTTATTTTACTTGCCTTAAGTACTAAGAAAATAACATTTTTAGTTAGCATTTTAATTTAGTTGCTCCATTCTATACTTACAAAAGGGTTAGCTGTGGGAATGTGTTTTGTAGGTTTTTTTTTTTAATGACTTGGCACTGTGTAGTTGAATAAATAATTTGCATTTGAAATGTGAAAAAGTCAGCACCACTTAGGCTCCTTCACTTTTGCAAGCTGGTCTGCCTTTTTGTCTAAGCTAATTCAGAAGAACATGTGTTTGCACACAGATATCCAATATCCAAATATCCAATATCCAAAACATGACAAAAGAAAGGATTTCTTACATCAATACTCAATGTTCCACAGTGGGTCAGCAGTATTGTAGAGCAGTGAGGTTTTTGAGGTTTAACAGGCAAATCTTATAAAGACTTCAGTTTAAAAAAATAACTTTAAATATGAAAGAATAGTAAATCTTTCCTGTTTACCTTTAATTGTGACCTCCTTTTACAGCTCCTCAACCATACAGCCAGTACAGTGATTAGACTTGTCCAAGGCCATCCATATAGCTTGAATGTCAGGCATGATGGCATCTCTTCTAGGAATGCTAAGAGGTCTCCCAGTTGCAGGTGGGTAGAGGTATCAACATGACTAGGCTCTCACTGCCTACAAATGAAAAACAGCTTTATTGTGCCATCTGTGATACTTTGGCAGCATACATTTTTAGTTATGGCAGGTGTATATTAGAGACAACTAAACCTTTCTGGTTTTCCTGTATAACTTGGCACACAGATCAGGGAAGTTCTGTTTTGAACTTCAGTACCAAATGGAAATCCTATAGCCATCAGCTGTTTCCAGACATAGATCTGCACCTAGTGTGCTTTTAGTAATTTATTATTGTCTCATGAACTAGTTGTTTCTTTTACCTGTTTTAGGTTTTATTTGGTGATGTGGCTTTGTTAAGACCTCATGAGTTTGATCTCCTTTCTAAGGAAAATTCACAGGACCTCGTATTTTGGCTTCAAGTTTTTTTTAAACACAGTGCTCTTTGTAGCAGAGCACAGCTTGACTGACGACAGCCTAATGACAGAAAACTTTGCTTTGAAATCGGGTTTGGTTTAGAGAAGGAAGGACTGATGTGGTCTTGTAAGGGAAACGTGAAGGACCAGGGAATATTTCTCCTGTGTTGTTAGGAGACCTTATGCTTTCTCTAATTTTTCTTGGTTTTATCTGTCTGTTTTTCTCTGCTTTACTGAAGATGTGTTTCACTTCCTAAGTTCAGAGCAGTGGTTTTGTGTTAAATTCAGTTCAGTGCATATTCATTAGCATTCTTTTTTATTCGGAAGAAATTGCAGTCTTGCAGAACTGAAAAATGTAATTTGAGATTTTTCTGAACTTGGAACTTTTCCTCATTGTTAATAGTTGCATTAATTTTTGGGCAGCTCATCAGTTGAATGCTTTTGTGTGAACACTGTGTATCTTCCATATCTCATATGTGCTGCTGTGTGGATCGTGTTCTCCTCACTAGCAAACAAGAGACGTCATTGGAATAGGAAATACTAACATTAATGTCAATTACTACAAAAATGCTGAGAGTCTTCATTGGAAGAGATGCAAAATCTTGGGCTTCAAGGCTTAACAAACGCCTAAGACAGATCAGTGAAGTGTGGAAAGTTTTTATACGTGTGCAGACTGATGGGCCTTGATTTGTTTCTGAACACACAGTTAATGGCTGTTGTCTGAAGTTACTTGATTAAGTAAAACATAAGTGTCTAGCATAGCAGGATCTAAACAATCCCAAAGGATTGAATATGGCAGTTACTCTGTTTTTTATGATAATATTACCCTTTGCCCCTTTGTTTATCACCTATGAAATTGATTACATTTTCAGTGATATTAAATTATTATTGCAGGCTTAGACTCTAGATGCCAATTAAACTTTTGATTAAATCTTCATTGATTTCATATAATGTATGAATTTCAGTCAAAGTATATGAAAGTAATATTTAAAAATGCCATTCCTTTAATGTAGTAGTGACTACACGGGAAATTTTGCTGCCCTTCTGGTGATTGAAGAAGCAAGGTTTTCTTCCCTTGGTATGCAATAAACCTTGTGAGATGCATTCTGCCTGGAGAGCATTATAGCTTAAATAAGGAATAACTGTGGAACTGTAATTAAATACAAATTGCAGTGCTAAAGCACACTCAACAAATTATCACTTGATAGAGTTTTCATGGTTCTGAGGAGGCTCTTTTAAATGTAGGTAAATTTGAATGCTCTTGCTTTAATTCTACACTTCTGCTATAAAAATTTATTCTGTTGCCAGCTTTCTAGTTTTAATTTGTGCTTTAGATTTACTTGCTTTTCAAAAGAAAGGGATTTTTTTTTCCCCCTTAACCCAAAACTCAGACAAACTCTTGCTCATGTGTTTTACTGTTTTTAAGTGAAGCCTTGGTCTTCAGGGCATGACTCTTGCTTTATTAAACTGTAGCTGCTGGGCAGTTTTTGGGGGCTCACTGGGCTTGCATTCACTGGTGAGCTGTTCTGGGCTGTAATAGCAGCCTTCGCCATGCACTGACAGTGTGTGACATTAACAGTATTTATAAAAAAGCAACACCAAGGAACAACTTTGGAAGATGAAGAACTTGTGTTTCAGCATAAGGTCGTTGTTCAAAATTTCTAATTATAATGTTGAGGATTAAGTTAGAGAGAGAGAGAGAGATACACTTAAAATACAGAACTTTAAAAAAATGTAATACAATTTTTTGGTTTAGTTTCATTTAACTTTTCAGTTACTGGCTTATAACCAGTCTTCTTGCTTAAACTGAAATAAGCACATTTAGTGCAAAATGAACTTCAAATTTCAAAGCACTTAAAAAAACCAATTCCGAATAATCAGTGTTTGAAATTTCATTAATATTTGATATTGAACTGTTTACTAATTGCCAGAGAGATGTTTTCGTTTTCCTTTTCTTTTGGAAAATTGAAGTATTTGTATGAGCTATGACAGACTGCAGCCAAAGATCTTGTCCTCTGAAAAATTCTAGTAAACCGAGATCAGTCTGGCTGAGATTTTGTGGTGGGGGTGTAGCTGTTTGGCAGTAATGTGAGCAAAGGAGATTGCTAGTGGTGGTGGGGTTGCTTTCATACATGCAGAGGCTTGTTTCTAGTGGTCCTACTTCCTTTCCATCTTCTTGATGGAATGTGAAATACTAGACTCCCGTTTCGTCTTAATACAGCTGAAGTTTGGTCTTGTTAATAATGAGGTCCAAAGTTTGTATCTGCTGGAATTCTCTGGAAAAATGATGCATCTTTCAAAGCTGTTTTTTTTCTAAAATACTACTCTAATTTAAAGAATTCATGTCAAACTTGCAGATCAAAGACAGAGTGTATAGAAGCACATAGCTATATTACTATGTACTAGGGGAAATATATCACAAGGAATTTATATTTAAAAGGAAATTCTAAGAAAAAGAAATTTACAGATCTGATGATCTTGGAGGGCAGGCAATGAGAATTGCTTGTCTCCAGCCTGAACTTAAGTGCATTAGATACTGAAATACTAATTAGGAAAATAGATTGAATGAATTTTTTTTCATTCAAATGTTGAATCTTCTGCTTTCTCTTTTCCTATGTTGTGCCCAGAATTCATCCTTCTAGTGATCAAAAATATTCCAGTGTGGGTAATAAAACTGTAAGTTTGATAGCATATCTTGCAGTATTGCCCAGCAAAATTTCATTTCATTTATCATAACTATTTAAATGATTCTGAGTATGTGTGTTTTCTTTCATCATTCCTTGATTATTATTCTCTGGTCTTCTTCAGTGCATTACTTGAAAGTTGTTTTAATATATTATAAATATTCTCATCAATGCAGCCTATTAATGACTCCAGGCCTAGATATATATATTTTTTGTAAATATATTTTAGTTACAAGCATTTGTACCTATTTTTCCCTCTATTTCTCTGTAGGTACCTGAAATGTCGTATGATGTCTTTCAGCTCTTTCCTATTCAGTGACTACAGGACACTTGTGGTTTTGTGCTTAGAGACAACTATCAACTTTCTGGACAGCAATTATCGTAAATCCATTTCAAACTATGATGAAGTTGCTTGCAGCTTTGTCTGATTCAGTGTGAAGGAATTCTTTTAAATTCTCTTAAATTCCTACTGGGCTTAGAAAAGAATGAACCGTATGGTGGTGGTGTTTGATCTTTCTGTTTTCATTTTGGTTAGTAAGTGTTGTTTTTCCCCAGTGTTTCCTCAAAATGTTTTCCAGTTCTGTTTTCCTGTGAGGTTGAGGATGTCCTGTTCTTAGCTTGTTGTCTTGAGCTTTGACTTGAGTTGCTGGATGAGTAACTGCTGAACTGAGAACATTGCAGAGACAGCTTTTAGAAAATACATGTTCTTAAAACTCAAACCCCATTGATAAAAATCATGATGAATTTGATTGGGAGAATAATTTATTTTTATATTATTTGATTAGGCTTTTTCCTCTGTGTCCCAGTCTCCCCAACTCCCCTTAAGGAGAGGGCCTGTGAAGTGAAAAAGTAGTAGGGAGTAACACAGTACAATTACAAGTATTTTGTATTTTTCTTTAGACTACAGCACTTTGTCATATATATGATGCTTGAAGCTCATCAGGTGCAAACCTACAGTTCAAATATGGGTTGGAATTTGAGTGGAAAATAGCGTACCTTTCACTGAAGTGGAAGTCAGTTTGTAGTATGGGCTAACCTTAATTTAGTACTGCTTTGGCCAGTCAGTGTTCTATGGGCAAAATGACTGCCCTGTTAGCAGTAGAAGAGAATGTGTGTTGAAAAGCTGAAGGAAAAAAGCTAATAATTTCCTGCGCCTGACCTCACAGAGAAACCTCTTCCTTCCCCCAAGCCAGCCATGATAAAATACCATAAATTTTCTCCACATGTTCTAGCTGTGCTTAAGCAGACTGTAAGGAAGATTTGAAGCTGTAACAAGATACCTTTCGTCCTGAACAGTGGGACTGAATTTCAGCTTGTTCTTTTCTGAATGTTTTCTTTTGGCTAGACATTGGAATTGTATTTGACTTTTTTTCTCCACAGGATATCTGCTAGTGAAGGGTAACGTTGTTGGATGTACATTTCAGCATTTAATTTTTTGGCTCAATGACCCATAGCTCCTTTTGTTGATGTTTTGGGGAGGGAGTAGATTAGTGTTAGTGGCATGTCTTATGTATGAGACAAACTTCTTCATCACTTAGTGCTCAAGCCTAAAGAAAAAGATGCAGAACAAAGAAGATGGAACATTAGCTTGCAGAATTTATTTCGAAATTGATTTGTGTAGATTAAAGTTGGTTTCTCCACGTAACATTAGCCAAAATTGTATAATATAAACAGGATTCTTTATGACTGCAGAATTGATTTAAAATGTATCATACTGTGATGTGGTGATATAAATGCCTTTTTAGAAGAGTTAGATTTTATAATAGGAGGGTTAACATAACGTAAAAATGTTAAAGTAAATAGGTAAATTCTTGGTGCAAATCCTTAGGGAAGCACAGTTACACTTGGGATACAATCAGTTTGCCTTTGTTTATAAGATGAAATTCTTCTACCCTGTTTAGCATCTATTATTTAAGAATAACCTCTTGGGTTCCTACTAATGCGTATTCCTGAAAAAGTCACGTCCAGATCCAAAAGACTGTGTCTCAATATTGTAATCATTAAAACAAATTTCTTATCCTAATACTTTAAAGAATGCCTGTTGTCCTGCCTTTTCGAGCAGTGAGCTATGTTGTGTCATGAAGTTAACAAAAGTGTGTCAGTGAAGTCAAAATTAGTCTTTCCAAAGGAATGCTTTCAGTGTGTTTCAGAAAGTGGTAAAGGCAGTCAGACTTTGGCAAAAGTGCTCAGATCCAAGGGCTTATAACCCAGTTTCTGGTCGTTTGCTATGTTTAATAAAAAAGGAAGAGAAACAACAATTTTTCATTACTAAAATTTGAAAGTTATATTTTGAAGCAGCTTGAGATTTTTTAATGATAATGAACTAGTCTAGTTTTACACCTGAAGCTCTTGTGCTACAAAATGGTTTAGAGTAACTGTAGATTGCTGTTTGCGATTTGAGCAGTGCGGGGGAATATTTACATTGCGGGAATCCCCTGCTCAGGTGATCAGGATTCGGTGGCCACCAGAAACACTGAGTGCAAAACTGGTCGTTGATTAAGGATGAGAAATCTCTTACAGACTGCTCTGCCATCTTTCTGTGTGACCTCAGATCACTTCATCGGCTCTTTCTCTTGCTGGGTTGTGTCTGTGTGCAAAGGGTTGTGTTACTCTTTGGACCAGATTCCCTCTCTTTGTATACCTGTGCTGACTGATTTCACCGGGGTTACTTCTGGTCAGGACAGATGTAAGGTGAGAAGCAAGGTTTCTGTTTACATTGTCAAAGACATTTGATTTCTTTTTAAATTTCAGCATTCAGCTTGTACGTAGAATATAGACTAGTATTTTCTTAACATGGAAGGTAAGAAGGAAAAAGTTAAGATGATGAACTCTTCAGAATATAAGCAGCTCGAAGACCTATGAGCAGGTCAAAGTACTAACAGGTAAGGGGCTCTGGAAATTAGTTTCTTCCCTATACAGTGCTAAGTTTTACATGCTTATGAATTTTGGATATGCAGAGGAGCTCCTGGATGTCAGTGAGAATGTCAGGAATGTTGTTTCACACTTCAACTCTGTCCTGCAAGGAAATGCCACTGCAGTCCACAGTGCTCCTCCTCTGGATATACTAATGCACTGTGAAAGTGCACATCATGCCTGGATGGGCCCTGCTGATAAAATACTGCCTGGAGATCTCGCAAAGTGCTAATGTGTCAAAGCGCCCGCGAGCAGGGGGTGAATAATACTGCTTTGTAAAGGTCATGTCTGCTGAAGTTAGCTACTGCATCCTTCTCGTGTGGGGCTGGAGTCCACTCTGAAAAGTTCTGTTGTTCTTTACAGTCTCAGAATCTGCAGTTTAGTGGGTAGAATCAATAGGGCTGATAAAGTGTCTTAAATTAGACAGTGGGAAAGAAAAGCAAACATTGAAAGCTTTAAAACCTTACTTAACCGGCTCTTTGAGTTAGGATGGTTGTCTGGTATCGAGTCTTGCCTATTGCAGTGATCCCCAAAGTGTGTTACCTATTTTGGTAATTGCCTTATTCTCTCATTTTCAGACTTCCTGTATTTCTTTACCTTCTAATGCAAAAAACTCTTCCACTTCTTGCAATGATTCCTGGTAGTTACGTAGGACCATTTGCCAAGTAAAGTTAGTAGTTATTCTCACTAGTGGATGAACACATTTTAAAAAAACCCAAAACAAAAAACCAATTACCTTATAATTTTTTTTAATGTTGCATTTTACAGTAGCATTTGACTCTCCTCTCCTATTTAAAGCCTTATGCCTTTTTTTCCTCTAAGGCTTTTAATATTTAATATCATTCATGAAATATTGTGAGCATGGTGCATAATTTGTGTATATAAGATTACATAATAAAATAGGTGCAACTAAAGTATTATTTCAATTATACCCTTGCAATTTTATTTGGGACCTGGTTATTCTTAAACACTTCCCATAATACATATATATGTAAAACTTACACGTGTTCATATTGCTAAAAAAAAATCATCAAATAACTTTTAGCCGTAATGCAGTATATCAGACTTGTCAACTATTTCTAGTGTCTTGCAGAACATTTGTGTTCATAGATTATCTCTCATCCTGGACTTAATTGTTTACAAAAGTATGTGTCCATCATGCAGACTGTGTCATTTCAGACCTAAATCTCTGCGTTCTAGATGATCTGGCATTTTTTCTACTGTGAGGAAGAGACGTTTCCTAATTACTGAGGAAAAGGTTTATCTCTATACTGTAGTTATGGGACTGCAGTCTGAAGCGAAGCTCTGCAAAGAGGAAATGCTCTTCCTCCTTTTGTTTCCTATTTTGTTTCTCTATTAATAACTGTTCCTTCACCTCACTTGGTTAGTTTAGAAGTTCTGATTCACCAGAATGGTCTGTTCTTTAAACGTTTGCTTAAAAAGGAAAAGCATTCTGAGTCCGCTTTTAGGAGTATGTTTAAGTAATGTTCGTTCTTCTGTTCAACCAGTGTTTTCATTGCTAGGCATTTAAAGGATAGATGAGAGTTCATCTCTCAAGGAAATACTTTGCTGGTTGTTTCTATGCACCACAGTTGTTGCTTATTCAAGTCATGCACGCCACTGCCCAGTGTCACAGTGTTTTGCTTGGCTTTGATTTTTCCATTCCTGATGTCTGTTGAAGACTGGTAGGTTGGATAATTCCAAGTTTGGTATCTTACCTTTACATTTCCTTGTCTGTTTCTCTTTGGGGCTCTGGTTGCGGTCACTGCTGCTGCTTCACTGTTGAAAATAAGTTTATTCTCAAACACTCACAAAGAAGATACTGGATGTTTTAGGTACCGTGCAAACGGCAACGTGCCCGGCTTCTACAGGACAGTCCTTCTTTATGTATGTCAATAGAGTGTAGGGATCTCCCACTACAGAAGAGAATTGTTAAGGTTGGGAAAGACCTCTAAGATCATCTGATTCAGCCATTAACCCAGCACTGACGAGTCCACCACTAAACCATATCCCTAACCATCACATCTACACGTTTTCTGAATACTTCCTGGGAAGATTCAACCAATTCCCTGGGGTGCCTGTGCCAGTGCCTCACCACCCTTTCAGTGAAAAAATATTTCCTGATATCCAGTCTAAACCTCCTATTGTGCAACTGCTTAAACTTGCAGCACCTTGCAGTTCTGTTGGGTCTGTGCTACCTACACAAGGTCATTCTTATGATATTAGTCTAGCTTCAGCTACCAAATGTTTCCAATGCAGTTGGGTGCTTGTTTAGCATTTGTGCTCTGTCTTTGAAGTCTTCTGTTATTAGAAAACCCAGTGGAAGAGCCATCAGCATCTCCAGTGCTTTTATTTTCCACTGCTCTAAAACATCTGTTCTCTGGCATTTGTGGGGAGCAATGCTGGGTCACGGATGGCTTGGGCCTCATCCAGCCTCAACTCTTCTGAAAGGCTGAGACTCTGAAGGCAAGGAAAAGGCTTGATTTTGTCAGCTTTTTAAATTTCTTTTTTTGTGCAAGAATATAACTTGAGAACCAAATAGAACCAAACCCCCTCTTTCTCCTAGGACTTGATGTCTCGTTGAGTGCACTGGGGCATAAAGACAGATAATTCACATTACTCACTGCTTGGTACACCAGGCATGGTGTATCACACATGACTGTGTTTGACCATAGCTTTTAATCACATGACAATTTGTTAAACATGGCATTTAAAAATGTTTACAAATTTAGAATAGCAGCAAAATAAAACCTGACATTGGTTTATAGTAAAAGTAAATAAAGTATCTTCCTAACAGTATCCCATGTGGCTAAGTATAAATTTTTTCCCCCGAAATTCTCAAATTCTCGTTATATGTTTCATTGGAAAACTCAATAAACCATGCCACTTTGTTTCACTTGCTCAGTGTTTGAAAAATGCTGTCTAATGGGAATAAATTTGATTTAAAACCCAAAAACTTAAAAAAGTAGTACAGACTTGATAGCAGTCAGGACAAAGATCCTGAAAATGGTTTGAATTTACAGAAGTAAATTGCAAATAAAATATAAAATACCGTGGGTACATATGAGGTGAAATTACCATGTTGGGTGTACACTTGACGAGATAGCAAGTCCAAAAAAGAATATTTGGGTGTACTGAAAGTAAGACACTTCTACCTAGCATAGGCTGTTTGGTCAGCTTGAAGGGAGTCCAGGAAAACTTTACTCCCTGCAGTAATTGACTGATCCAAGCTCTCCCATACTGGTCTCCCATACTATCAAGCTCTAAGCTACTTGATTCTTTACCTACATGTGGGTTGTTTTTTTTCCCTTGCATTTCAGCAGCTTCCTCTTTTCATTCCAGCGTTTTTGTAATTCAGCAAAGATTAGGTGCCACCTGGTAAATTATCTTCCCTCGTCTTTAAGCATTAGGATGGGGAGTTACGAGGGAAATGCAGTACATCTCTATTTGCTTTTGTTAAATAAAAGCCAACCTCAGTATTAACTTTTCCAGACATTTTCCTGAGTTGGCCACAGAAAACATCTTTAGTAATTTTCTTCTAGCAGTGCTGGCTGGGCAGTTGGATCAGCAGGAGGTCAGGCAATAATGTGCCACTTTATATTCAGGTTTATAGTCATGCACAAGTAACACAGGAATGATTTTTTAATGAATGGGCAAGCAATTGACAGTTACAATTGAGACCTTGTTGTATTGATACCTTGTCAATTATCAGCTATACATCTTTCAAAGAAAACACCATGCTAATTGATAGCCACCTTTTGTTTATAATTATTAATAATATAAAATTAATTGTCCGCAGTGGGTATAGAAAGAGATGATCTATGTTAGTCAATTATAAATGAAACCTTAATATTTGGTAAGTCTGACAGTGATCTCTAGAAATAATTTCTAAAAGGAGCATCTTTTTGGTAATAATTTATTCCTCAACATTAGTGTTGAGAATTGACTGATGTTAAAGATATTCAGCATTTTTACCTTCTCTTTACTGGTGTTTGCACTTCCTTTTTTTTCTTTTTTCCCCTTTTTCTCTCTTATCTAAATGGTAGACTTCCCCAGTGTTTTTTTGGGTGGAAGGTAGGGTCGAGATTGGGAGTGGTGGTGGAAAGAAAAATAGGATTGAAACATAATTTTGAGGAAGTATTTTATTTCTAGACTGAACATTGTTTTGTCTCATATTTAAGCTGCTACATCTACTTTTCCCATCCTTTTTCTTCCTGGAGGGCTCTGCTCGAGGCCAAGACGACCTCCCTGACCACCCTTCACTACTGACCTCTGAGCTCCCACTCACACTCAGGGGTTTAAAAGTGTCCTGCCTATGGAAGGTTGTGTTTGTCCCTTCACAGTTTTTTTCAAGCTTCCTTGCTTTCTTAGGTGTGGGGAAAGTTCTGGTAACATGTAGACAGTAGCAGGTGATGGATTTATGAAGCATCTCACTCAAAAGTAGCAGGAGGAGTTTGATGATGCTGCATAAGCCAGAAAGGAAATTTCCTGGGTTATGGAGGCACGGATTCTTTCAACTGAAAGGAGCGCACACCTCACCAGAGTGCATTAAGGACTAGATTTTTTTAGTCAAAGAAATTTATAAAAAAGGACTTTTTTTGACAGGTGTCCCTTGAGTCTCTGGCACAATTTGTTTCCATGTCTTCCCTTCTGTGCCTGTGATGGAGAAGTGAGTTGATGTTCATCTGCCTGCTGTTTCAAGATGCACACTGAATAAGGAAGGGCAAGGAGAAAAATGTGCCCCTTTTTGTCAACTTTGGGTGCTGTTTTGGTGCTGCTTGACTTGGGGATCTTTTTAATGATGATACACTAATATGTTAAAGAGGAATGTCCTCATATCTCCTTTGAATGGAAGGGTTATTGTACTTGATTTGTTTGCTGTAGTTGTAAGCTCTCTGGAGTAATGACCTTTCTTATGTGATTTGTAAAGTGCTATGTTTACTCTTGATGTCCTGCAAATTGCTGTAAAAAATAATACATTGAGTAATGTAGCAGCACTTACCTCTTATTCTTTTTCTATATCCAGTGTAATAAAATTATACAATTGTGATTGAAGAAGATATGGAGATAATGTAGTCTAAATGCTGTTGTTTCCAAGGAATTAGAAGCCATTTGCCAACCTTTAAAGTAAAATATATTTTTTTTAATTCAGTGAAGATGGATATGTAAAGTTTGGTTTGAAAAATTCTGCTTTTATATAGCTATTAACCTGATTTTGAGGATATTTTAAAATATTTAGTTAACATATCTATAGAGTCCAGTAATGTTTCAGCATCTGTTCTTTAAAAGCTCTGTCATAGTTAGTTTGCTTCAGGTATTTATGAACATAGGAACCAAAGTAAGATTGATTGCAATTACATAAAAAATTAAGTATCTTAAAATTTGACCCAAGTTTAGTCTTTTTTTTTTTTTTAAAGATAAAAATAATGGTAATTTTTCCCATTTCAAAACTTAGATAATGGATTTTGCAGTGTTTTTGGTAATATTTATGTTTTTTTAAGACTTCGAATTGCAGACTCAGTGCATTATATGATAAATTTAATTTTCACTGGAAAGGTGGGATGTGTACAGTCCTGCTGATCCAGAGAAAAGCTGGAAAATTATCTTGAGGCACCCTGATTATTTTATGATTTTTTAAAGTGTCATGATTTTGGGAATTGCAACCTGTGCCTTTTAAAAGAGAGAGTTTTGTGATACATGGGGTACCATGTATTGAGCAGAGACTGATATTGAAGGTCTGCTGCTGTTCTGTAGTAACGAATCCCCTTATGAGTGGCTGTGGAAAGTTTAAAGGTTATTATCTCGTGTTTGTTTACTTTGTAAAGATAAGATTTCAGAGAAAATCGAAGGGTACTGTCTGAAATTCCCAGTCACTGCAGTTCCATGGAGAGCATCGATCCCTTCCTAGAGGTTGCCGGGGACTCATTGTCTCCCTGTTCATTATAGGCTGCTGCTGAAATCTCCAATATTTCAGGTTTGCAATTCTTTTATTGTTGTTTTGGCAGTTTGTCAAAATTAAATGGCTTAACCAAATCAATATGCTGTCTTGCTCGGTAACATCTGCATTTTACATGTCAAGATATTTTGCATTTCGAATGCAGTCACAGTGGAATGAGCCACAATGATTGCAAAAAGAGCCTTTTGGCCCTCCAAAGCCCTCTGACTGTAAGGAAACTTTCCGGAAAATAAACTTTGCTCAGTTATGCAATCGCAGCTTTCACTGAGATCGGTGGTAATTGCACACATGTGCCCATGGGTAGGAGACTGTCGGTAAAGAATAGATCAGCAAGGTCAGAGACAGAATATAAGCTACAATGATAATAAATTTTACTTAATTTAGAACAACTGTTTGTGTATTTGCTTGTGTTTATTGGTGAGACAATTAATTGCATAGTAAGGAATAAATAACTTCCTCTGATGTGATGGCCTCTCTTTCCATGGGGTGACTAAGCTTTTCTCACCAATTTAAGTTGTGGTGATATGTGGCTTTAGATACATGTTTATCATTAGCTAAAATAACACAGCTGTTAAGACAAGGTTTATTGCCATACTTGTTCTGCATGCTAAGCACATTCTGTGTACATGTCAAACAAAATGCCAATTTAATCGGCCCCCTCAGAGTTTCCGAAGGAGTGATGATGAAAGTTTGGCAAGTTTACTTGCACCGTTCTGTATAAAATCTGCACGGCCATTATCTCCAGACACTTGCAATATGAAAAATGCCAATGGTGTTTTTACATACTTAAGAGACTAATAAGCTACAGATGTCAAAACTGTAAAGTTGAATTGTCTTGAGCATGTATGAATATGGCAATACAGTTTTTTTTTTTAAATTCGTGTGAAGTTATTCTTAAGCTGTGTTTTAGTACCCAGAGCTGTTTGTACCATTTCTGAATGACCACTGATTTAGTGAAATTATTGTCTGAATTGAGAACCCATGCTATAAGAAAATATGAAAATTCCTTATTAAAAGTAGGAGTCATTAATTTGTTCTCAATTTGTTTTGAGCAAGAATGTAAAGGGAAATAAACAAAAGGAAAATGGCTTGGTTTAGAAAATTGTGTCTACATCATTGCCTGACACCCCAATAATATACACAGCAGGCTGGCACATTCAAGTTGCCAGACATATCATACAGTGGTGAAAAGCTGTCTGTCACAGAATAGATGGGAGTCCAGTGCAAATGGTCAGGATGTTCTCCTACTTCTGTTTCTGCTGTCAGTTTACTTTTTGCTTCATTTAACTATCCACCCTCTGCAGCCACACTGGTATAGGAGCTATAGCTTTTCACAAAATAAAACTTTATTCTTTCCAGGCAACATCTTAAGTATTTAATAATACACTTTATAATTTTCGTTTTTACTTCACATCAGATGACAGTTTGAAGAGCTCAGGCTGAGGAAAGGGAAATTCAGGCTAACATTTTTCACAGAGTCTATTTTGGGCATCAGCTCTGGGTGCCAAGCTTCAGAGGGAGGCTTTGACTTAAAGAGAAATCCTGTGCTCTTACCTTGTGCTCACTCAGGTTTGAACTACAGGATTCAGCACCTCTGTCAAGCTTTAAATCTTTCAGACCGAGTACCCCAATTTAGTTACTCTTTTTGATAAACTGACTTACGTGGGCTGCCAGAGGTCAAATGAACCCACCCAGAATCAGGCAAGAAAAAGACTTGTCTAAATGCTTAACTTTCAAGACTGTCTTGTTGGGCCTCTCAGAAAATCTCTTCTTTAATGACAAGCCAGGAAATCTTTTCACCAGACCTGAACTAAACGTTTATGTCCCCCTTTTTAATGCTTTCCAGACTAACAGTAATCTTTAAATACTGCTTTTCATACACGGGTTTCTTAAATTTACTGCTTTTCTTTATTTTTTGGTCTCGTTTATTCAACCCAAGTATTTGAAAAATAAGGAGGTAAAATACGGAGTACTTACAAAACATGGATAATTTTGTAGCCAGGATTACATGTTAATGCCAATGTATCTCTAATCAATTGTTTCTATCATAAGCGAGGAATAACTCAATCAGGATTACTGAGTTCACAGGACAGTTGATGTACTTCCATGATACACCCATGAAGTGAATGATACTTTCATGAAATTGAATGCAGATGTTTCCATTACAAGGTAATGGAGAGCAGTGACATATCAGCATGCTTAATTGTTACATTTTTTCTTTGTTAATCCCTGATCAGATAATTGCTCAAGGACGTTGCAATGCCGGCAAAACCCAGCTATGTTATTCTCAAGGGAAAGGTACCTTATTGATATTTCAAATGTCAGTCCTCCAAGTGTATGAAACTAGTTTCCTCTGCACACAGCTTTTGTGCTCACTGTTAGGAATTAACTACCTCCTCACCCATCCTGGAAATTATTGATCTCGTCCTAACTAAGCACAGCAGCCAAGTGATGCAAAACCTTTACTCAGTTTTGTTCTCCCATCCCTGCCCCAAATGTTACTGGGATTTCTATGCTTATTGTAAAGATTTTCTATGAAAATGAAGTAATACAATTTAGGCACAGTTGGAAATAGGTTAATTTGTTTTCAATTGCTAGGTGCTTTTCCATTCATATGTGACTAAATTCTTTGCTCCTGACAAGTTACAAATGAAAATTAGTTGGACTGGGGGTGACTATTAAAACCAACCAAGAAAAAAGAAAGAAAAAAGAATTAACTTCAAATTACTGGATTTAGCAGAGTTGTGATGACAGTGTCCTGTTAAGACCACAGTATGAAACAAAACCTTGTTTAAGCAGCTGCTGGAAGCTTGCACTTCCCTGTAGTCTGTTTTAGTTTTAAAATCTTTGTACTTGTTTGCTGGCAGCTTTTTTTGTTGTTGCAGTAATGATAAGGAGACATGGCCTGGGAACTGGGGACATTGCTAGCAAATAAATAGCAAGATTAGAAGAAAAAAACATGTTTTATACTTTAACTAATGGGTATGTGACTGTGTGTTGTGTTGTAAGCTTGAATTCTGACAGCAGGTAACAGTCAAGCACAGTTTTATTATTGTAGTGTGAAAATGTGAAATGTGGGTGCTTTTAGTTACCTAGCACTGTTGTGTTTTGATGAAGAAGCCAGTTGTTTGCTCTTGCTGTTTGCTGCAGGAACAGACAACTGATGTTTTAGCAGGGAGAAAAATAACAAGAGGGAATGTGGAAAATTATTTTAGATATTGCTGTATGTGGTAGCATGAGTGTTTGAGGTCAATATTATTCAAGCAGTTGGCTGGTTAGATGCTGACTGTGATGATATTCTGCTCATAAACAACTTCTCTTGTAACCCTTTAATCACATCACCTATAGGTATCCACAAGTTTTTTATGCAGAAATATTCACAGAGATGAATGCTTTATGACTGCCTTTAAGAATACCTTTCACAGCCAAGAAATATCATGCTTTCAGGCTCATGGTATGATTTTTGGGGTTGTCCTGTGCAGGGCCAGGAGCTGAGCTGGATGATCCTTTGGGTCCCTTCCAACTCAGGGTATTCTCTGATACTGTGATTCTGTAGGCATATTTGCCAGTGGATATCATCGTATGCGTGTGTTTCTATGCTTGTACATTGATACAAGTGATTTTCCCTTTTTGCCAATAGTACTTTTGTAAAGTTACAGGTGGCCAGTTCTGTATTGCCACACAACACATTCCTCTGAAAAAGACTTAGAGAAAGGTCTTAATCTTGTCTGGGAAGGGGATAAAGATCTCTTCTGCAGAATACGGTGATTCATCTTGCTGTGCTCAGTGAGGCCAGCTAGCTACTAGGAAGTTGCTGAGCTGCTGAACCTTCTCTGCATAAGCTTTCAGCTCCAAAAAATGCTTCTCTGCTCCTTGATTGGAGTATTGTTGTTCTTAGTCATCAGAGCCCAGGATCTCACCACGCACCTCTGCCATGTGTGTAAGAACATAGCTTTGTGATGGGGAAAATCTAGATGAAACATAGGTTTTGTTTAAGCATTGGGAAGCTGTTAGTCATTCTTACCACCACTGACTGCAAAGTATCATAAAATAGTATCCATTTCTTTTGAAAACTCTCCCCCTTGCTTATAAATTTCCTCTGTTGACTTAACAGTGAAAAGCAGCCGTTGAAGACTTCAAAGATTTTTGTTCTCTGGTAGCCTGGTGTCAGTTCAAGGAGGAGACAATCTTTTCAGCAGGTGAAAGAGGCTACTAAAAACTTACGGGGATTCTCTGCTTGGCAATTTCTACCAGGAGCACTGGAGGTTTCCTTCTTGCATATCAGCTGAAGAAAGTTGAAGAATAAGTGGATTTGTGCATGTGCATTTAGAGATGACCTATCAGAAAGCTAAGGTTAAAAGAAAAAGGTTTCTAGGAGGGCCATGTGATCTTTCTGTGGGTCAGTGTACAATGACTGTGTAAGCCCCAGGATTTTCATTTCGACACTAGGCAACATCTAAGAACACGTTACAGCATCTGATGACCCCGGGCGATGGGGCAAGCATTACAGCCACAGCTGTGACGTTTTGTGTCCTGCATTGTGTAGCTAGTCAAGAGGTCCATGAACTGCAACACTCAGTGATAGTGATAGGTGCAGTGTGCCCATAGATGGTCTCTGTTTCTTCAGGAGATAGAACTCTACTGGCTTCCTTGGGCAGACCAGAGATACAGTCATTAACATAATGTCTAAATTAGATCCTAGATCCTAAAAATAGTTGCTTTCATGACACAAATGTCATCTGAAGGGAATGTCTTTGCAGAGTTGATGGGAACAAGGGCCATTCTGCTTCTTCACATGTCCTCTCATGCAGCTTAAAGCACCTCATGTGGTTTAGAGAAACTCAAATATGAGGCAAATCATTATTGGGCACGTGAAGATGTTGAACCAAGATTTTGTGATAAAGATGTGTCAGGTGGCTCAGTCCCCATTAGTTTCTAATCAGTGCAGTTGTTACTGAGCACATCTGAGTCAGGACAGCCTGTGGCTCAAAGCTTGGTGCTGGTCTTTCATGGGCCTACCAGGAAGGGAGGATATGGGATTATGGTGCCTGGTAGGAGGTATAGGGAATTGTCATGTCAGACACTCAGTGAGAGAAGAAGCAACAATGCTTCTCGGGATTTGTGATCCATAGGTCGGCTCTGACAAGAATGCCACAAGCTGTCTTCTATTTTTGGTCATTCTCTGAATTAGTAAGAAAATCATTGGCCCTTGGGCTTTACCTAGTAACAGTGAATGCTTGAAATCTTACATTTGATGTCTGAAAGCTCAACAGGGGAACCTTCTCAGGATTTGTGTTCTGCTTCAGGTTTCTCTTATTTCAGTGGTGACCCCAAAAAGCCATCATTTTATAAGCAGAGAGCAGACACCTGCTCTACATCTGTTCCTTCTTTTCATCTGCCTTCTGAAGCTCTTCCCATGTTGTTACAGTTATCTGTCTTTTGTGTTCCTTGCCAGAAAGTTTGTGGTTCTCAGTTGTCATTTCAAGAGACAGAAGAATAGCAAAAAATCTTCTGTGACTAGCAAGGTAATGTTAGTTGTGGCTTTTGATGGGATTACTTCTACTGCAGAGCATCTTACAGCCTCAGGCATTTGGATAATTTTGACTCTTCTCCTGAGCTCTCCAACCATTTTTATATTCTGCTGGAGCATCAGAGAGGCAGATGGGCCAAGACCGTATCCTCCTAAGGTCTGTTTTAGCTGCAATTTATGAAACAGAAATGTATTTTTTGTTTTCTTCCTCACCCCAACTCGTTCAATAGCTTTAATATTAGGGAGAAAAAACAGTAGTAACATGTTCAAGGGATTCAGTGCTTATAGCTTTCTTTGTTTATTGGAAGTGTCAAAGATGCAAACAATTATCTTTAGTATTGTATCTTTGACATTTAATTTCAGAAGTGTCAAGATTCATTGCTTTGTAATCCATAATCCAGTTGAAAATCAGGTAGCACTTGACTGTGTGGAAGGCAGAAAGTGTCTTCTGACTTCATGGTGGCTGGTAAAAAATAATGCAAACCACTGTGATGTTCTCTAAAAGTCTTGAGACTTCAGTTCCTCTGTAGTTCTCTCTGACTGACCTTAGCCCTGGGAATTTAGTGAGTATTAGATGGGGGTTTAATGCACATGAAAGTTGTGTAAAAATTAACTGTGTGAAGGTGCTTGTGTTTCTGGGATAGAGCCTGGATTGTTCCATGTTTGACAGAGTAGATGCCCTGCAAGTTACTGCTCTGTTTTCTGACAGTAGTTTTTTGAGCAGATAAAAATTGACTGAATCAGTGCAAGACAGAATCCCAGTGAACTGATTCTGAACTTCTAAAAAATAATGTTTGATAAAGCAAAGATGGTCTTGTAGATAAATTGTCTCAATAAAAAAGGGTAAGATATAATAAGTGTACTATTACTTTTAATGAGATTATTTGCAGCAGTGTCTTTAGTTAAGTATGTATGTGAGCTTGCATTTCAAATTGAAGAAATAATGAAGCTGAAGGTAGTGTATGCTTGTACATTGGATTTTGGGTGGCAAATAGGTCTGAGAGGTGTGAGATTCCAGGATTATTTTAAAGAAAAAAAAATTGTGTCCTCCGACTGACCTCTTGTGCAATCATCAGTTTGCCACATGGATCAAGAGTGCCAGCCAGCCATGTGGGAAATGTTTCTGAAGTGTTCTGGGGTTTGAAAACTTAGAATTATGGGTATTGTCTTTTAGAGGTCTTTTAGTTTAAAACTAAAAAAATGAGACCATACACAGTGACAGAGTGAGAGTAGTAGTGTGGTATTATTTTTATGTTAGCATATGAAAATGAATATGAGGCTGGAAATCTCATTATTCCAGTAGTTTCTGAATGTTGAAAGTTCATCAGTGTCCGTGAGGGAGAAAAGAAAGAAAATAGCATGAGTGCTACAGCTCTCCATTTTTATCTCATGTAAGAGCAGCAGCCATGAAAAAATCCAAATTTCTGTAAAAGAAGGAATGTTTATTATAGAGAGCCTCTAGCAGCTGAACAAAGCAAACACCTGGTAGCCTGTATAAGGCTGGTTAATTAAACCAGTGTATTTGTGTTTATCTAAAATGGTCAGGATAAGGTCAGACCTAACTTAACTTTTTAGAGTTCCTTCCCTTGTATCAGGGAATGCACCCTGTTCCAGACCTGGGTTTTAGTTGCATGTATCTTTACTTTGGTAGCTGTGACTTCCAGTGACTACAGTGATCCAAGCAACTTTTTCTGAGACAGGATGCTGTCCAGTTGAAAAGACAGGAGCCAGCTGAACAGGATCTTACATGCCTGTTAGTCCTGCCAAAACCCACATTAGCACTGATATCCCAGGGGCTGCAGGGTGTGAGTCTTTCGTGAACTGTCCTGGATCTTCGAGGATGTCCCTTTATCCATCTGAAAAATTATTTGTTGCAATTTTTGATTGGGTATTTTTGCTGGTTGTAAGCAAAGCAGTGGAGCATGACGTGGGCACAAGAGACTACCCTGCCTTCCCATAACTGCTAACCACTGCTCCTATGTGTCTGTTTCCCTGCATCCTACATTCTAACACCTGGAGAAGTTAACTCTTTATAATTATTTGGCAAGTAATACTAGTTTTCTTTTGTAGGAAACAGTAGTCATTACAGAAATGAGTCACAGTACCACAAATGGCAGTGCTCAGACATTAGACCTGATATAGTGAAAAGGAAAAAGCCTGGTTCAGAACCTAAAGAGGGAGAGCAGTACCAAAACAGTGATAAGCTAAACAAAATATTAGGAAAGACAGGTTGGAAGGTAAGTGTAGGAAAGGCAGATGAATCACCGAGTTGATGAGAATGACAGACTCTGTGTCATAGCAAATGCCTGCTCCATGAACAAAAGAATTAACAAGGTAGTAAATGCTGTAAACACATCTTATATAAGACTTAGTGTTTCATGTTAAAGAAAGGATTATTATGATAGCTGTAATCACGTTTTCATGAAGAAGAAAGTGATTTTTGAATAAAAACTTTGTCCAGTGCTTTAGTGCCACAAGAAGAGACTTGATTGAAAAAATGCATTTAATTTTGGAGTAAGAATTTGAGTCATCCTTTGAAAAAATTCCTATGGTGATAGCAAATTAAGTGTACAGAGTATTTGGGTTATTTATAAAGTTGAAGAGACAGGTCACTCCAAACTGTAGAGAATAATAAAGATTAAAGTGCTATAATATTAATTTTCCAAGTGTAAACACTGTAGTGTGTGATAAGAAGAAGCTGCATGATGAGATTAAGCTGTATAAAGCTCTACAATAAACTAGTGCAACCAGTACGAAAGTCTACTGTTTACTGTTAGAGCATTTTCATTAATATATATTAAAATACTTGTTGTTTTCAGGTGGATGAATCTGTCTTGCATTAGCTGAGACACTTGTCGCAGTTTACCAAATTCTGTGTAAGCATAAATAAACAAACCCAATCAGTCAAGATCACTGCATCACAAAATATGCTTTATTTTGGCAAGTCTACTTCGTTTTAATTGCATATGGTCTCAAACTTGAACCCTAGGTCTAAAAACCTTAGGAGAAATTTGAATTGGAGTTTAGACTTCACAGATTTTATTTTCTTAGTTAGAAAATGCTTCCAGACTTTGGCCTGTGCCACATATTTATTCATGAGAAACAAGCCTTTTATATTAGGTGTTATATAAACACGTGTCAAAGACCCAGCATTATTTTTTATTGAGCTGCAAATAACATGTGCAGTTTGGAGTCAGTTTTTTTTATTTACTGATTGCTGCTGGCATGCTGATCCCCAAGCTGAATAGGCAAGAGAGGGTCTGCACGGAGGGGAGCACACAAGCTTCCAACAAAGGGAAAAATGGCCGAAAAAGACTCGTCTGCCTTCTTCCGCTTTTGTTTCTTCTCAGCCTTCCTGGTTGAAGTAGATTGTCTATGAGGTGCTTTCTTTAACAAGTAATTCCTTTAGGGTAAGTATCCTTGTTTGGTGATATTGAGCTTGGAGTCTCAAGGAACTTGTGGCCCTTGACAGTGCTAAGAGAAGAGGAGTTCACCACCTGTCTGCAAAGGCATTTGACAGCAAGGGCATCCTTCCTCAGGTACTTGCTGCTATAAAGCCCTTCCAGTCTTTGGTTCCTGGTGGGAATGCAGGGCTCGTGACCTTTCATTTCGGTGGAGTTCCTGTTTTATACTCTAAGCATCTGGAACTCTGCCATGGTCTTGAATAGGAATGATTGCCTTCATAAGCAGATTTTGCAAATATAGGTCCTAGCCAGCATTGTAGACATTTTTCCTCAAAGAACAAGTAAAGAGTGCAAAAGCTGCATCTGGAATTTGAAAAAGAGACTTTGAATCTGACGTAGAATTTCATAGCGAAATATGACTTGAAAATCTTCAGATTTTGGGCCCAATTTGTAGCAAACCCAGAAATTTCTCAAGAGACATAGGTACTTATCAATCTATGCTTATCCTTTGCCATTTTTTCCTATTTATTTCATATTTTTTTTTCCCAGTCTGGAGTAGACCAATGGAATTTATGCTGCTATAGTGCTTTTTGTACTAATTCTGCAAAGCTAGTTAAACTTTTCTTAGCATAATGCTGATGGCATTGATAATAAGCGTAAATGAGGAAGCCGATGAGAGTTTTAAAACATAAGGTTATAAAAATCACAATGTAAACATGTAATACACTGGATTAATCAAATGGTTTTTCAGTGTGATGGATTTTTTGTGCTGATTGCATTAACCTGTCTTCCAAATGTAAGTGGGATACCCTGGTCCCTGTCTCGGTAGTTTCATGGTTTTACACAATCAGTTACTTCTTAACTTTTTACTCGGGTGGCAGTAATTTGTAATGTTACTCCTTTAAAGGCTGTCTCTGATCTCTTTTTCTGGGAGCATTTGGCACTATTTTTCGTACTGTCTTTTCAGGTAAAGTGCTTTTCTAAAAGGCAGTTGGAAAAATTTTGCTGGTTTCCCATTTATCACTTGTGCTGTAGTTGCCAGGAAATTGGATGGGTACTATGGATTTGTATAATGCTTGATTTTTTTCCTTGGCTTTCTGTTGTATGATGATGTTTCATATTCAAGTACTAAAGAGAGGAAAATAATTCCAGGTGTTTTAAGATCACCTTCCTGTTCACTGGAAAGAGAAAGAGAAAATCTTCTGCATGCATAGAAGTGAATAGAGAATTTTCAGCACACCAAGTTCTTATTTTCTAATGTTTGCTTTTTAATCCTCAGTGAATTCCTGATTCAGAGTTTAGTGATGGGGAAAAACTTCTGTGTGTGCTATTAAAGATAAATTATATTTCTCTTCCTGGAAAGGAGGTATTCAGTAGCCTGTTAAAAACTGACATTTCCTCTGCCGCATAGATTTGGTTGGTTTGTTTAATAGAGCACTTAAGTGACTTTTTATGCATTGGGATTTTCTCCAACATTGAAGATGATTTTGTTCAATTGGATTTTTAAACATTTGAAAATTGGAATAAGAAAGGCAGCATTGTTTAGGGCCCTGGCTGGGATTTTAAAAACAGGAACAACTCGTAGCATTCCTTATTAAATTTAATTAATTGCTGCTTGTGGGCAATATGGCTGAGTTATTGTTGCAGTGAGACCAATAACTAACATAATTTGGAGTTCTATATGTTCAGGCCTTAGTTAGAGCTTTGCCTAAGAGTAGGTTGATGATTTAATTTTAAAAAAATGTTTTTCTTTTATTTCAAAAGGGTATTGAAGAGCATCTCACTTGCGGATTTATAAAGCTTTTGGTGACATAGAAACTACTGGCTAAATCTTCAGTAAGAATTTAGGTTTATTAGCAATTAAAAAAATCTTTATTATTTTGTACCTGCTTAATAGTGAGATACATGCCGTTAATTTGATCTCAGTCTGTTTTCCGTTGCACAGATGTTCACATTACAAAAATCATTATTGTCTACCGGTAATCAGTGCTCCTATTGGAAAAGCCAATATAGGAGTGGGGAACTAAATGGGTGTCTGAAGTCTCATCTTATTCTACAGATAGTCTTTCCAGCTGAGCAATAAAGGGGGCTGTGTGAGGAAAGGCAGCTTTGGTGCATCTGAGATGTCTGTTCCACGGCTAAAGGGAATTCTCCAGCCTGACCATTCACTCGCTCAGCACCAAGCCTTTATGCAGTGAATAATTATTTTTAATGAATAGCACGGGGAGTTAAATCCTTATGACTTAGTTATTTCTCAAGTGAACTCAAAAGTCGGTTTCCATAGTGAATATGAAGTTGTAATTTGTGATAGGAGTTTGAAGTAATGTAATCGTACGAACCTTTTTATGCTCAGATGAAACATGCCAAATGTTTTAGAAAGGTTTGCATTTGATTATGAGAAAATAAAGCTTAGGAGTTCATTGCGATCCTTGGCTGAAAACTAAAGTAAATATGCAGAGTGCTACCCTAAGTCTTACTGTATTTAAGTATCCATGCTTGGAAAATGCATAAAATGGAGGATCTACTGATTTCTTCAAGCTCTGTCCTCATTGTATAATGCATAATGCTCTTGGGTTTACCTATAAAATTATGAAATGAATGTGGGTCCCCTAGGTAAAATTCTGCTCAGAGTGAAGTTATTAGTAAAATTCCCATTGAATGAGGTGATGGCAGAATTTCACTGACATGTGGGACACTTAAAATCCAGTGCAAGGTTAAAAAATAATCAAACCTTGAATTCATATTTTAAAAGTATATAGTATGTCTGTCTCATAAAATTTACATCCTTATTAAAATAAAATATATTTTTCTTCAAACTAAGTCACATCTCTCTTCAGACAATACTACTAAGTTAAATCAGAGTGACTTTTATAGAAATGAATGCTCACTGTGTTCAATTATCAATTGTTTTTATTGATGATGCACTAATAAACATCCCTTCAGTTTGACAACCTTGCTATGTCCATTTACGGTTCCTTTAAAAGGATATAATCAGTCTCTTGACACAAAGTATGAAAAGTGTTAATCTTAAATAGATGAGCTCTTCATATTATCCCCATTCAAGTAACCACATTTTGTAAAACAAAGGCCTTTCTTGTGTTTAGTCTTTAAGTGACTTGGCAACATAGTTTTTTTAGTTCATGCTATATGGTGACTCATAAAAAGACTTTTAAAATCAAAGTGGAGGTGCTGCCTTTGTTGTTTTCTTGTTTTGATGAAAGGAGAGCTATGAGCTCTCATACTTTGTATAGTGGGGTTATCGAGGGGTGCAACCCAGCCCATCATTAAGACTGCAGCACTGAAAGAAATGCCTTCCAGCTTGTTTCTGAGCTCTGGATATAAACACTCCCTGGGACAAAATGGAAGCCCTGCCACCAGTTGGTCCTGGCAAGGCAGGGAGGAGTCATTTGCTTGTGGGACCTTCACCTTCACAGTCACCACTGCCTCAGAGAGACGTGCTTTGAGCCTGAAAATCATTAATCCTTATTGCTCTTAAGGAGCACAGGGCAGTGGGGAGTGCTATGTCCAGCTGGGATTGTTACTAGTATAGCTGGAACACATGCTGGGGAAAGGGGAAAGGAGCTACTGTCCCAAAAGTGGTCCTGGTGGTATCTGGACCAAATCTGCAGGGAGACCTGTGTGAGTCCATGAAGAGGAGCGAAGGGCACAAACCCACTCTGTGGATGGTGGGGGTGCAAGGAGGCCCTGAGTCTCTGTCCCCGCTGCTGAGCGCACAGCTCCTGTGAGGGCAGGGCGGCAAAGTCCTCACAGATTTTCCCTCTGTTTTCTTAATGAAAGGCTTAAAACCATTTCTCATCCCATAAGGAGAAACTAGAGAGGCTGAAGCTTTCTGAGGAAAATGCAGCAGCTTGATCAGCTAACAAGGTTAGAAAGCAATGCTCATTATGATCATTTCTGCTCTTCATTGCTGCTTGGGGAAATAGCTCTTACTGGGGATTGTCCTGTAGTTTTTGATAAAAGGCATTTTCCTTGGCTGTTACAAACCATTTCAGCTTGGTTCTTTCTCTCCATGCTTGCCTTACCTTCATCTCTGCTACTCATTTCTTTCATAATTTATCTCAAACAGCTTTCCACAAACCCTGAGAGATCGTACCCTTCAAAGCTGAATTGTATTTCTTAACTCTCCTACTCTGCCTGGAGAGCTGTCAGGAGGTGGTTTTACATTTGGAGCAAAGATGGCTTGTTTCACCTCAGCAAGTATTTTTAGTTAAGCATTTTTCCTCTAGGCGATTTCAGATGGTCTCTACTGGATCTTTAGTAACATACTCACCAATATGTTTTATTTTAAGTTGTTATTTGTAGTTTTGCTATAATTTGGAGATAGCCAGAGGCTGTACCTTCTATAAGAAAAATATTTTCATCCTCCTTAACGTGAAGGAACTTGCTCTGTTAACTGCATTTGACTTAACGTCATGAGCTTAAACACTAACCTGAAAGCTGTTAATCAGACCTCTTGTTTAAAACAAGGACATGATTAACAAGTCAAATTTAAGTGGTAGCATTAAGTAGTTGGCAACTGAGTTTAGTAGAGTTTGCTATTGAGACTAGTAGAGTCTGTGTTTGGTTATGACTTTCCTGGTTGATAAACTGATTTGTTTGAGATTCTTTAGTTTTTATCCCTCACATTTGCTAAGATTTGCTTAGCGATGAACTCTAAAAGCCTGATCAATCAGTTTGTTAAAAATACGCCTGATAAAGTAGTGATTTTTTTTTTCTGTGTGCTGAAGTTTATTTTTGGCCTTGTGTTAGGAGCAAAGAGCGCTAGCAAGGCAACTTCTGCATTTTAGCGTCCTCCTACTTTCTGTTTCTGGCAGACCGTAAGAGGTTTAAGAAATACTTTTGCTGCAGCCCATGTCCTACCCACACTCCCTTCTCCCGGTCTGGCTGGAGGGGACAGGGCGGTACGAGGCAGAGTTGCTGTGGGCGACTGCCTTTGGTCGGTTTTTCACCTGTCTTAGGTGAAACTCTGTCTGCTCTAACAGAGCTCTCTTATGACTAGCCTCATGAGAAGACAGCTTGAGGAGGCAGAAAAGTATTTGCCCTTTCTTTTGACAAGCTGCGGAGGATCCTGTTTCCCCCACTTTTTCTAACTAGAACACATTCACATGTTGAAGTTTTAAAATTTGTTGTCTTTGGTTAGTGGACTCTGCAGTAATTTTGTTGTCATGCCGACGCCACGGAATTATGACAACACCTATGTCTGCCTTCACCCTACAAGCAGGCAGAAGCTGTCAAGCCTGCATTATCTCCTACTCCTGTTCTGGGAGAGTGGAAGATACAGTGCCTGCAAGGTGGTTGGTAACCACGGTGATCTTGCTGGTAGCTCCTGAAAGTGCTCTGACAGTACTCTGGAGATTGTTTTACATCCACATCCATTGGGAGCAAAGAACTACCCTCTTACCACATTAAATTAGTTTTTAAAATTCTTTTGCATAGCCTTGTAATAGATTACATTAGTGTTACAATACGTTAGTGTTGTTCGTTGTATGTTTTTTTCTTCTGGGAAACATCTTTGGGGAAGCCTCCTCCTCTGAGATTTGAAGATCTCCTTGAATGTCCCAACTAGACAGGAACAGGCTTTTAAACTCAGAGATTTCAAATCTTTCACATACATATTTTACACATACAAGGAAATGCATCAGATTTAATTGTAAACAGATCATGGACTCTTGGCATGTTTGGATGGGCTATGTGTGTTCATATAAGAATAATGTCTTGGTTACTACCTTGCTTACTGCCTAAAGATTTACACTCATATTCTTGGCATTCCTTTTTCTGTATTATTAATGAAAGTTTTAGCTATTAGGGGAAATACTTCTTGTAGAAGTTTTCCAGGGAAGCTTTGCTAATCTTCAGGCTTCCAAAAGTGGGAAGGGAATATGTGTGTGAACTATACACATGCACATACTGTAAAACAACTGTGTGTAATCTAACTACTGCTCTTTATTAAATATTTGCTATTGTATGATTGTTTTCAGCTGCGTATTTTTTCACATGTCTTCAACTTTTGGACTGAAGTTTTCCATGCTGGCTGCCTGCATTCCGGTGTGTTTTATTTTAGTCACAATGGGTCCACGGTTTACAATAATGGGATTAATATAAAGCATGTTTTCCATTTGTGAAAAGGAAATACTCTGGCAAACTTTTTTTGAGAAGCTGATGGTCCTTGCTTATTTAGAAATTGGGCAGAAATTTGGTTTTTGCTTCTTAACTTTCCAGTACTACCAATAAATACTAGTCAAGCGCTCTTTGTCTCACCTAAGTGTACCCACATCTAACTGATGCAAAAAGGAACTCTGTTAAAAGCCCCTGAGGGGGTACATGGTTCTCCTGTCAAAGCAGGGTTTGAACAGATTTGTTAACTAAGATTGAGGCTGTATTCTGAGGAAAAGGAAAAAAAAGCAGTATCAGACATTCATGTTTCATTTCTGAAGGCATTTTTATCCTGGACTCTGAGAAAAGCACAAACTGTGTAAAATAAATGCTGTGCTGGGGAGTTCTGTGAAGACATCGTCAATATGAAAAGGTCTGAGCTTCTGGACTGCTAGGCTCCAGCAACAGCAGGACATGGGTTGTCTTGAATTCTGCTGCAACACCTGTCAGTTTGATTAGCTTAGTGCATATTCCCAAATAGACTGGGGACGACACGATCATTTTTAGGAACATGATTTGAGCAGCTTAATAATGTTCTCGGTGCTGTGTCTTCAAGAGTTTGATCAGAAAGAGAAATATTTCATGACGCTTTCATCAACATGAGGCTGATGTGACTCCACTGTCTGAGAGTATCAGAGCCCATGGAGAAATTTTGCAAGCCTTACCAGACCCAAACTAGAAAAAGGCCACCTTTTTAGTTTTTGTTTATATTTCTTGATCATGTGTGTATTACTTTAATGTCATATTTTAGATACATTAAAGAGATTAAGATTTCTTAATTTTTTTTGAATCAATTAACTGCACTCGAGTATACAAGGATCTGCGTAGAAACAGAGGAAAAATTTCTTAGCATTTACCTATCTCTAAAATGATTAAGTGAGATTTTATAGTTATAAATTTGTTAATATTCTGGCACCTAAATGGAGAATATTAATTACACATAATCATACTTAAGCAATCATTTATTTGCTTGGGGAGCTGGGTTTTAGAACTAATTGAGTAAATAAATTCTGTTCAAAGAAGTTCTGTGAAGAAATAAAAATTTAAATAATGCTTTTTACTGTTTAAGATAAATGAAAAATGTTATATGCCTTTGATGGTCCAGCAAACCTGCAAGCACTTTCTGTCCCTTCTTATACCCCTTTTGGGGGAAATGCAATGTGGTTAATGTGTTGGGATGCGGCATTAAGGAAAAAAAACCCATGGAAGAGTGTTGACAGCTGGTATTTGTTAACAAAGTGAAGCGTGATTTGAAAAACACTTTGTGTGGTTGATTTGCTTGAAATAGTTTGTTTGCAGATTTAGGCCAAGATCTGACTGTTGGGCATCCTACAGGAGTACACCAGCCACGCACAGCATCAGACAGTAGGAAAATTCTGGTAAAAGCATTGCAGTGTTGCTTCTGCAGTGCTGTAGCCATCACGTGAGGGCTTGACTAAGTGCCTTGTGCTGTGTTACAGGTTGTGCTCCAAATCTAGGTGGACATCTTTGGGGAGGGCTCCAGAAACATCAGGTCCCCACTGATGATGCCCCCATGGATCCTTCCTGGTGGGAGCTGGGTGGAGTTGGACCACCACTGGGTGTCACCTGCCTGTCCCACCTGGCCCCCTTGGCCCAGAAAGGCTCACCAGTACAGCCTCGCTGCGCCGGCCTCGGGAGGCTGACACGGAATCGACTCCGGGCAAAGTGGTTGTTTAGCCCTCGGGCTGAACCAAGCCATCCCCGTGGTGGACATTTATACTGTTCCTGCTGTGTTAGGGCATCCACCTGCACAGAGATTTTGTTAGAGAATCGGGAAAGGACCTGAGGGATTGTTGTGGTTCTGGCCTCTGCTGCCTGTGTGTTCCTCCATGTCTCTCTTCAAACCCCCAAAATGACTGACTCCAGATCAGGTTCAGCTTTACCTATGGGATAGAGATTGATATAAAGTATTTAAGTAGCCAGAGTACTGTATGAAACACTGGAGTTTGTTTAAAAGCTGAAACGTTCCCTTGTTTGCCAGCTGCCACCCCCAGTATTGTTTTCTTAGTTTCTAGTTGCACTTCTGGTAGCCCCTGATTTTAGTGAGGGAAATAGTAGCGCAGTCAAGCTCTGGTGCCTCATGACTTCAGAGAAGATTCTTTCAGCAGTTTTATTAATAATGGGCTCTTAAAGCACTATGGAAAATGAACTAGCAGCAGTTCTGTGAAAGAGGCCTCAGGAACCACCACCGCCTTTATCATTCACTGAAAAAGTCAAGTCTTGGACTGAGGAAAATTTTTTAAAATAAAACCCTCAAACTTGAGTGTAACGAGATGACATAGGCAGTATAGTAATAATGATAAACTTTATAAAGCAAGTGTCTCTTATTAATGTGCTGCAAAGCACTGTAGAGATTCTCAGTGGTCAAATTAAGCTATAAAAGATAATAGAAGAGCTTATAAAGTTTCTGCACAGTGAATGATTTCATGACAATGGCTTTATTTGTTTTAATGATGTGAACAGAGGGCATTTGCCCAGCATCTTCAGCATTCCCAAGGGGAGTAGGTGCAGCAGTTACATTTTATGGTTTTACTGTCATTATAGAGGTGCTTTTCTGTGCAGCTGTATTATAATGTGCTGCATAGATTGTATGTGAGATTTGAAGTTAAAAACTTCGGTAAGGAAGCAAAACTGGAAGTTTAATTCTGCTATGATTCAGCCGGTTGCAGAAATAAATACATTTACTTACATTTGCATAATACATTGGAAAAATAGTTTAGGGCTGTGACTTTTTAGTGACATCCATAATCGTAATGTTGTTCTCTGTGGACCACATGACTATTATAAGCAGTGATGTTTTACTGATGAGCTCATCCAAGGAGTCAAGAACCAGTTGGAAATACAGACAGATTTACCATCCTCCATCTCAGATGATCTTTTTGCTTTCCCAAAACCAAGTATAAGCAAATGGTTTTTGACAGGGCTATGGCTGACAGCCACCTTGTGCTGTCCCCACCAATGGGCATGCTTTCCTAAGGAGCAGGTGTAACAGTGAAGTAGGGATTTTTTAATCCAGATAACTGGAATAAAGGAGAAAAGGCTGGATTTTATAAGTTAGATTTGAAGTATTGCTAATAGATTTTAATTTGAATGCTGTGTGTTTAATTCCTTATATTTTTGTAGATCTCCTTTGCCTCTATTCCATTTACTTTCATGACAAAATGGATTTATTAATTGCAGCAAAACCACCTGGAGGACGACTGGCTCATATTCTTGTGAGGTGATTTTTTCTTTTAGTGTAAATTAATTTTCTCTTTAAGCATAAAAATGTCTGCATTGATGCCATGAAGTGCTCTAAAAGAGCATTTACTGCAGGCATGGTTTGCATCCAGGGCTTTGTACAAAGACATTTACACACAAGTGTGTACACAAATACACTGACAATTTTCACAGACATTTTGCGTAGCACTTACAATGACGAGAGGTTGCTGCAAGTTGCTGACATGTAAAAAGCCTGCAAGAAAGCTCCTCTGAATTGGGAGAACGAGTGTATTTTCATTCATTAAGAGGGAGAAAATAACTTTTTTTTTTCTGAAGTCACCACTTGTCAGACTGTTCATTTGCAGTGCTTTTTGCTTTTTTAATTTAGCAGGTTTGTCTGTTTTTTTGAAGGAAGGATTAAAATAGAAGGAGGAAACTGGATCCCTTTCTCACTTGTAGGGGTGGAGGTTTATCCCAGCTGTGACTGCTGCTAACTTCCCTATAAAATGCTCATGCATTGCCCAACTTCTCTCGTTTGTTTTAATTAAAATTTGGCATTGTCAGTTCAGATTTGTTATAAGTGCAGTTTGGTGGTTTATATTTTATACAGCTGAGTATGGAAGGCAAAGCATATGTGTGCAAAAAAGGCATGGAGTTGGAAACTGGAATTGAACTACATTCAGTTTTTGCCAATGCTGCTTTTAAGTTTGTGCTATTTTAATAGTTTCCCAAAGTGATTCTGTTACTAAAAAAGTACCTCTCTGAACTGGAGTTTTTGATGTTTGCTTCTGGCTACAATGTAAATTTGGTTTGCTTATTTGTTAAAAATCCACATAGCTCTCCCTGCAAATGCATATTTGATAATTTTTTTTTGCTTGAGTTCTGTACGATTTTCATAAAAGAGCCCAGAGCCGTTTCTGAACTCTAAAATAAATGTGGAGCTTCAGTCATGTCATGAAGTCTCAACAGCTAGAAAATAGGGTTTACATTGACATATTTTGATGTATAACATGGTGCAAACAGTAGCAAAACCTTTCACTTCTAAAATTGTGGAGATATATGTGACTAAAAATGGCCCATTACCAATCCATAATGTGTACTGAAGTAACATACTGGGGTTGGTTGGTTTGGTTTTAATTCTGTCATCATGGTAGGGAACAGATATTACACACCATTTTGGTTGCTTTTTCTTGCATCTTGTTCAAGAACAAAGAACACCAACAAACACTAGACGAAGAGTTTTAAGCTAGAAGAGATAAGAAGAGTCAGAAAAATGTCTAGATAAATCAGGATCAGTCTTGCTGGCTTATGCATGTACCGGCTAGCAACCTACTCCTTCCAAAAAATGGGACTCAGAAAAGTAATTCCTCCATTTGCCATAGGAAGACAGACCTGATGCAGTTCCTCTGGGGTTGTCCCCTCAGTGACAGCAGCCCTTGATGTTTGTCTGCTGTCCCAGAAGATAGGAGGGCAGGCAGTGGCCCCCAGGGCATGGGCTATATCCCTTTCAGCCGACGGTGGGGCGAGGCAGTCAAGTCTGTGCGTCACTGCCGAACGGAAGATTCCAGTTTACCTGGGGGTTCTGGGATGACCATCCTCATTCAGAAAGGTTTTTTGACACCTTCATGTTCCCTTAGCTCAGGGGTGCGAAGAAATGCTGCATAGCCTTACAGAAAGCGAGTGCCATTTGCAGGATCTGCATACAGCCCCACGGATTTTGCAATTAAAAGAATGCGAGGCACAGATATTTAGTTTGATGGTAATTAACTTTGAACAGTGTACTGAAGTATCTGGCACATTTAGAAGTGTTTTAAAATCAAGGTTTCAATTTGTTTCTGAGAAATTTTGTAGTTAACCCAGTTTCTGCTCTTGATGCATGAGTGACTGGGTACCATATGATGAACTGTGTTATATAAGATGCTCAAATTGTTGATCCAAAATTCTAGCTATTTAACTCTTCTGGGATCTTAGTGTTTCTTGTTTTATTTTTGTCCTGTTTTCTCTTTTCAGTATTTGAAGTGTTGATACGAAGCCCTTTTCTGCCAGCGCTGTTAGCAGAAAGAACTTATGTATACCCATCTGCCTGTTCCTTGGGCATGGGAATGGGTTGCACTATCAGGAGCTTTTAGCTATATGGTAGATTATTCCAGGAGGGATTTTCCTGCTTTCCCCTCTGTTTCCTCTAAATAGGTTTGTTTCTTACAGCAAGATATAGTGCAATAAGAATAATCAGCATCATTGATTCCAGCTGCTTCCTCAACAGAAAAACTACATTTTATTTGGATGAGCTTTGCTGTCTCCTGAATATTTTGAGAGGAAACAAGCTTCTCCCTTTCTGTGAATCTTTCCCACCCAGATGTTCAGTTCTTCATTGTATTTTATTAATAAATCCAATGCTTTCTTAGCTGTAGGGCTGCAATGCAGCAAGCAGATGCTCCTGTTAGAGCAAATTCCATGATATTGGAAGCTTAATTATCAAAGGCACAAAGTCAGACTATCATTACATTTTCCACTTGTTTTAAAGGGGGGGGGTGGGGTGGAAAGGCAAAAAGTATTCTTTGTTTTTATGGTAAGACTGATGATAGGTTAACAGCTGGGAAATACAAAGCTGCAGCTCCATGACTGAACAAGGAGGATAATGATTGTTCATCTGCAGAGATAATTATTTTCTTCTAATATGAGATTGCAGTGTTTCTGTTTGTGGCTGTGAAGCTTTAATTACAGTTCGTAATTATTTAGAAATTACAACTGTGTAGGCCCTTCCTATAGGAATCTGTCTTTATTGCAGAGGGTTGTGGTGGTGGGGCAGAGGACTGACAGGCTTGAAATACTGCACATGTAATCCCGTGGACATTTGAACATAAAAGTTGTGGGTTTGTACTTTAGAGGATATTGTAAAACACAAAACAAAGCTAAGGTATGGTATGCATGGATAGTATGAGAAGAGAACAGTTGAATGGGATGTTTGCTTGAGAAAAACAAACTAGCCCAATTTTCCTGCATAAAAATACCAATTTTTGAGTTGTTTGGTCAACCTCCCCTACCTGTTACTAAAGAAGGTGCTGTCAGTGTTGTGTTAGTAACAGACCTCTTCAGTTCCATGCGGCTACAGGCCTCAGTTGCATCCAGACACTGTACATGAGCATAGCAAGAATGATTTTAAAATACAACAAGGGTATGTTAAAATGTATCTATTATTAAAAAACGATAGATAGGGCACTAGATTACACAAACATGAACATAGAGTTCTTAATGAGTTGTTTGGTTTTGCCAGTTAGGATTAGGAATGCTTCATGAATTAAAGCTGAAGTGAGTGAGTTGAAATTCTCTTCTATTTGTGCTAAGAACTTCTCGACTTGGGGAATTTCACACATTTAACTGATAACAGCATTGCTTCCCATGCCTTTATGCAGTTTGTTTATGTAAAAATCTGTCCTTCAAGCACAGGAAAAAAAATAACCTCTTTACTTTTTGTATGTTGAGTAATGGGGAATTGGAGAGAATGAACTGTGTGGTTTTCTGGGACATGAGATTTAGCTGATCACCTCAGGATGCTGCTTCCCAGATGTGCTTTTCATACGAATTTTTGTGAGTTTTGTGAGTAGTTTTCCCCTAGACTTTTTGAAGAAGGCCAGACTTAAAGCAGAGTATGTATGGTTGGTATTACCTGGAAATAAAGAATCATTGACCTCTTAGTTAAAAGTGTTTCTTTGGCATGATTTTACATTGCTAATAGAGTTGATTTGGATTTTGGCAGAATGATATATTCTCTTGAGTACAAAATCAAATTAATCAAAGCTCTGCTTTAGCATTTTTCTGTCTGTTTTACCAGTAACACTTCTGTTCCCTAAGCATTTTATAGCTCCTTTATCCACATGTAGAAGTTATATGTACTTTAGTGACTGGATCCGAAGCCCAGAGAGATCAGGTAACATACCCAGAAATATGTAGTCCAATGTACCAAGTCCAAGAAAAATACAAGAAATAGTAACCTGCTATTTTGTTCCTTTTCTCATTTATGTGTTGAAAGTTGGAGTAAAATTGTGTTGTTAGTCGTAACTAAGACTTCCTGAGGCAATTACTTATGCCCTATTGACTGTGGGGCTCAAAAGTACACACATTTAAAATGCGGAAAGACCACTTTCTTCAGTGTTATCTGGATTATTGAGTAATAAGGCAGAGTTCCTTTTCCTTACTCTGGCATGGGCAAAGCCACCATGGATGTAAAAGAAAGTTTTGCTTGGGTATGGCTTCTGATACATTTCAATCTCATTGTTATCTAGTGTCATTCAGAGGATAACATTCAAGTGGATGCTCTGGAAAGTAGAGCAGCAGAAGACCACATTGAAGAAGTGGTTTGGATCTCTGGATTGTTTCAATAAGTTCAGAGCTCAGCCATAATATAATGATGGAGATGCAATTTAAACATACCAGTTTTGTTAGATACTGGTCAAAATGGAGACCTGGTCTTAATGGAGGCAAACAGGAATTTTAAACTCTTATTACTTCATGTAGATTGTTGTAGTTTAGTGTGAAAATCAAAACTGGTAAAGTATGCATCAGCAAACTTCAGGATTTTTCAGACATCTAAAATCTGGTGCCATTCCAGGGAAGTTTTAGGTATTTGTTATAACAAGGGTCCCTTCTGGATAAAGTAATGCATCTTTTTAAGTTTTCTGTGGTACTGGAAGTAAAGTGGATCTGTGCAGTCAGAAATAGTTGCATGCCTTCTTTAGCCTGGGAAAGGCATACACACGAGACTGCACTGCACAGACTGCAGTTACACTGTAGAATGCCTGTGTCTCCTGTGCTGCTCCAGGTAGTGCTGGGAACACCCTGCAGCTGATGTGCTCAGTGCTGTCCACATTTTCTTCAAATTGGGTTTTTCTTGTCTGGATAATGTTCCATTTGCATTTCTTCATGCAGCATGCAGATGGTGTTGGCTCCTGAGACACTGTCAATAAACCAAAAGAAGTTTTGTGGCATGGCTTGATTCACAGGAAGCTAGAACTAGCTTTGTGTAGTAATGTGCATAAAATACTAGTGGACGTTCCTTTTACTTTCCTTGCCCTCCTGAACAGCTGCTGCTCACAGCAGATGGACATTAATCGCACTGACTGATACAGCATTCCAGAAGGTTAGGACATTCTTATCAGTGTTTCTTTAATAATACGGTGTCAGTTTATGCTAATTCAATTGTATAATTCATTTTTTACTCTTTAGCAGAAGAAATTTTCTTTGATCATGGCCAAGGTGCACAGGATGCTATGTCCTTCTTGAAACTGGCTGAGCACACTCACTTCCCAGACTTGTGCGTAGCAAACCCAGGTGCTGTGCAGGTAGTAGTTTTATACTCCAAGACAGTAGTTTCATTCTCCAGCAGCTTCCACATCGCTGAGTGTCTCTTCACCATCAGTTCATTTTTCATTACAGTAGAACTGTTCTCCTCTGCGTTTTGCATTTGTCAAAATGAGCATTGTGTTGTGCTTTTTCAATTGTACCAAGTGTTTTGACAGAAATTGGAATAATTTTGGGTAACTCCTATTAACCCCTGAATTTTTAGATTCCCGTATGTTTTTACGTCCATGGTCCCCTGTACTGTGGGAGGACTCTGCCATTCTGTGTCCATGAGATGCTTGAGATTTTCACATGAGAGATACTGTCTCCTACATTTTCTTTCCAGAACAGAGTGCAGATATTTCTGCCTTCAGAAACAAAGTGCAGCTTGGCTAGATCCACACAAGTCTGACTTTTTTGAGCCAGTAGGTATGTGTGTCTGTATCTTTGTTGTGTCTAATAGGAGTTTTGACTGCTCTATTCAATGAAGAAGCTGCTATCATCTGTGCATCCCTTTTCTGGTGGATGTGATGCCCTTGTCCAGAAGATTCTGTCAGTGGACAGGGGAAGCCTGGCGTTGGATCTTCTGAGGATGATGGGCATGTATGACATAATTGTAATTTGCTCCAGAAGAGAAGCACTGCCCATTTGCTTTCATTATGTGACAGAAATGCATGGAGATGGCAAATAACTGTGTGCTTCTGTTACACCTAAAAGCCTAAATAAAGAGCTTGGGGAGTTTGTGTTGGCTGATCAAAAGCCAGGTACTTGGCAAATGGAGAACTTGTAAACAACTTACAGTGAGTGTGTCTGTGTGGTGGGTTCTCAGGATGAGGTGAAAGGGAGCCAGAAGAAAGATTTTGCTGAAGCAGCAATGGGTTTCCTGTGGGACTGGAGAAGAAGGGAAATATGTCTCATCTTATGCTCAGCTCCACATTGATGATGGTCTGACAGCAGATCAGCAGTGGCCATGTTGTGTTCTCCTAAGGTGTCCCCTCCTTGCTCACACATCCGTCGTGGCACAGCAAGGTTAAATGAGTAACTTCCCATCCTATTGCTGCTTGTCAGGGTGGTCAGGTTCCGCAGCTGTGACTCACAACCACAGTTTTTCCAGTGATGTGTAGGGTTGCTAAATGCCTTTTGGATTGTAACTGGATGTTGGATACTGAAAGTCTTGAGATATGCAGAAATCCCATGGTTTCTCTCTATGGCTCATTTTCAAGCAAGTCACAGAAACACCAGTCAAAAACTTGTCATCTTTTTTTGAATCTGCTTAGTGTAATTTTTGCTTTTACCAGCCTTCTGCAAGTTCAAATAGTGACCCTTTGTTCCTCTGGAAAAATATTGAGACTGGATTCTGCTCTTACTGTCTTTTTGTTATTTTGGCAAATAAAATTCAGAGCTCAGGTTTTTCTTTGACTAGTCAGGTTCATAGAGCAGCATGGTTAATGATTTCTCTTGACAGATTCTGGTAATTACAGTTTTATTAAGTTCCAAAAATAAACAATGCAATCTTCTTATTTGCAGTGCGTAACACAGCTTGTACAATTTCTCCCAATAATTATCTCATCCAAATCCAGTAGCTTGTCGTGGAGATCTTAGCAAAGTTTTCCACTGACTGCATTCTGTCAGCACAGCTATGGTAAAATGTGTGGCTCCTTAGTTTGTTTGCAGAGATAGAAAATAGAGGACTCAAATTAATTATTACACTTAACAAGATGAATGGAAGGGAATGCGACAAGTTCGTTTGCGTTATCAGTTATTTATAGGATTTCTTCCTATGTGAAAGGGCTTCCCAAGGAAGTGGTCACAGCACCATGCTGCCTGAGTTCAAGAACTGTTTGGACAATGCTCTTGGACACATGGCATGACTCTTGGGGATGGTGCTGTGCAGGGCCAGGAGTTGGACTCTATAATTCTTCTTCCAACTTGGCATATTCTGTGATTCTGGGAAATACCGCTTTCTATATGGTTACCAGAGGCTATTTACCTTAGCATAAACCTGCCAGACAGACCAATTTTTTACCATTGCTTCAGTTTGTTGCTTCACTCCAGAAAGAAGTAAACAGGAGGAGGAAGAAGAGGAGAAGTGTCTGTACTGAAACAGTCATCCTTTTTCTTTTAAAATGGATCTTGTCTGCAATATTTTTTGCAGTGTGTGCTGGTGTTTGGAATATATTTGGCTTTATAGAACATTTTCTAAACAGGCTAGAAAAAACACTGCTGGGATTTGGCTATACACCCTCTTCTCTAGACCTATTTCCTGCTTCAGCTAATAAAGAAAGACCACACCTCGCTTTGGTTGTCCTCCATTTGCCCCAGTTCAGGGAATGCTGTAAGAAAAATGAAGTGAGAAGAAGCTTGGGCACAATTCCTTGACAAGCTTAAGAGTATCTGATAATATCTGTAGGAATATAAATGTGTATAATATCACTTAACGTACAAATTCATTTTGTGTGTCACTGAAATGCATGAAAAAAGTAAAATACAGCAGCTGTTTAAAAAGTCAGAACTGACCTATGCAAATATTGAAGATTGAGTGTAAAGACAAATTATATGTGTATGCATGTGAAAGAGAGAGGAAGATGCGCTTAGATAAACATATTTCGAACATCTGGTTTTCTGCTTGATTTGTGTATGGTCTCCTGTGAAAGTCGCCTTGAATTTTTTAAGTGGTCTTTGAGTTATGGAGCACAGTATTTCCCAAGAACCAGGATTTACTTAGCACTGGTGCAGTGCTATCTTGGAAGGAAGACAAATTATAGATAGAAGTAAATAAAATAAATGAGGATCACACAGTAAAATGCAGGCCTTACCACTGAAAAAGATTAGGTATAATTGGTAGATATTAATTTATCTAGTTTAGAATCTCTATGAGAAGCAAAACCAAAGCCTGGAAAACTTGGTAAATCCAAAAGGAGCCGGAGGGGTGAGCTGTATGTGTGCACAAGAGCTTCATTTTAAATTGTTTTAGCAAACTTTAAAAGATATTTTGAAAAAAATCAATTTTATAGAAAAAAAATGTTGGAAGTGCTTCTAGCTAGAATCTTCTTAAAGATGTATCCAAGTCTATGCTGCCTTAACCTATGGGAAGTATAAACGTTACTTCAGCAAAGTGTTTCAGCATGTGGATAGTTCAGTACTTGTGTGGGTTTCAGTCAGAAGATTTTTTTCCTTGAATTCAGAGATGTGCTTAAATCTCCCATTGAGCTGGAGCCACGCTGCCAGCTCAGCCCGCCGTGCTTAGGTCCTTTCATCCCCGGAGCGGGTCGGTGCCGGCAGCATCCGAGCTCCCGCTGGGGTCTGCGCCTGTCGGCACCTGCCGTCTGCAGGGACCACAGTGAGAGCAGGGCAGGGTAGCTCCAGCTCTCTCCCTTTTTACACTCGTTCACCTGAAAGCAAGAAATCCAAGCATGAGTCCTCCCTTGATTAATTTAATTTAAAGCACAGCTCACAAGCTGTTCTTAAAAATGTAAATGCGTGGGCTTCCTGTGCAGATACTGCTGTTAGGAAATGTGTTATACACCTTAGTGAAATGCTGTCCTTTAGCATCCCAAAGGATGCCGAGGGCTACAACAGGAAATGCTTCCCATGGCCGTAGCCCTTTTGGCAATACATCGAGTGAGTTTTTAAAGCCTATGTGGGAACCAAAGCATGGGGCCAGAGAAGCAGACTTTATGTAGTGAAAAGAAATGGAAAAATCCCCCCTCCAACAAAAAAAAAAACCAGTTTGCAGCATTTACATGTCAGCCAGTGCTTCTGAGTTTTTCAAGATGTTACGGAAATATCAGTCTTGGAAAAAGCAGTATTTCACTTCTTCTTTCAGAACAAGTTCCTCCAGTTTTGTCCTGGCTGATGATTGCATAATACTTCATAAAATGTAGATATTAATGCAGGATTTAATTATGCTCTTTGCTTACTTTTTCTCTGTCAGATTCTTTTTTGCAGTGACCCTTTTGCATCTTTAAATGTTTAGAAAAAGGAAATAAGTTGTTTATCTAAATATACCATGAGAACATGTAAGCCACATAAGGTGTTAAATGGTCAAAATACTTTCTGTTTGCAATTTATGTGAGATTCAGATGGTGGTGTCTTTCTCAGGACCAAATCTGAGAAAAGTGGAGAGGATGGAAAACAAACAGATTTGATTTTTCTTCTAGGTATTCCATTGTGTAAGTGCATAGTGGCCAAAAATGTTTATAGCACAGCTACATATTTATACAACACAATGGTTTGATCTGATTTGCTTCTGAGACTCACATAATACTGCAGTGGATGAATGAAAGCAGAAGTGGAAGCAGAGTTCTTGTTGCTATTGGAAAGGAGGCAACAGATGGAGCAGAGAAAATCTCTAGTCTTTCTAGTCCACATTTTCTCTTGCATCTAACCAGTTCCCACTGGGGTCTCTGCAGGTTGTGAAAAAATTACAGGAAAGATCACACCTTATTATAGTTCTATGGGTATTGTTTATTGTCTCTTTTTCAGATACATATTTTCCCTTTTTGGGCCCTTAAGCAGGTTGGTTCAGCATTTCTGCACCATGCTGGTACAAAAGGATAAACACATGGCTTCACTGGAGTTGGCTGAGCCATACTGAAATGTGTCATCAGAGGTCCTGACCCTTTCCATGCATGCAAACATGCCAGTGTGTTGGGAAACAAACACAAACCTTCTCCCTTTAAACATAAGCTCAGCTTTAGTGGAAAATTTCTGGATAATATGAAGTACAATAGAAAGGTTGTAGCTCTACATGCTGTTTCAAGTGGAATTTGCAGTTTTCCTGATTTGCTGTGGTATCATTTGGGCTGCTTTGTCATCTTCACCTGGATGCATTTGTAATCTGAGAAACCTGAAATGGTGCAAATGTGACTGATTAAAGGCTGCCTAATGAAAATGAACACTAAATAGCCCATGTAGCTGTAAGGGAGAAGCGTTTTATAAGTACTGAACTTGGTTTTGAATTGTGACGAGGCCCAGCAAGCACTGAGCACTGCACAGACTTGCCCCAACAGCGTGCTTCGGTTCCTTACATCCTGCCAGCACCTCTGAGTTTGTTATCTGGCATGGGAGAAGAGCACTTCTGCAGTGATAGAAAATGCCCACTTAGGGCAATCAAGAGATACCAGCATCTACTTTCGCGTGAGTCCTTAAGAAAGGACTTAAACCTGATGCAGTGCACTATGCTTTAAATATTAAGGTCTGAATGAACTCTCTAAATGTTTTGGTGTCCCATAATGTTGTTAAAATTACATCTTTCTATCTGAAGAAGCAGTGCTTCCTGAAGGTGCCTGTGTTGTACCATTTCTTCAGCACTGCCGGGTTCTTAACTAGTTCAGCAGAACTGTTGAAGATGTGGAGAATAATTATTCTTTTAATAAAATATTAATTTTTGGTAAAGTGAAAATATTTTATTCTTTTAAGAATTAGAAGTTTATTATATCTAATACATAGATATAACAATAGGAGAATTTCTCTGGATGCTAAAGTATTACTGCACATCTCTTGAGCATCTCTAAGATGCAAAATAAAAATGTTGAAAATAGAAGCATCAAAATTTTGGATTTATAAAGCAAAAGTTAAAAGACTGAAAATGTGAATGCAAATATGGACCTGCTCTTATAAATACAGAAGAAACTCAGGCCTCTAGAGAAACAGCTTGGGAAATGAGTGCAGCATCCACCTATAGTCATTACAGAATAATTAGCACAATGTTAAGACCCAAAAGAACTATGTGCTCCTGTGCATGTATATTATACTTACTCAGTTGTATATATTTTAGAATAAAATAACCTCATATGAAATTTTTATTAGTTGCATAGAGCACTTCAAAGGGTTGAAAAAGTATCTCAAGGACCTATACAATGTTCAGGAATAATGGCTTTTTAAACACTATTCTAAAATTTTTTTATGTAGTGTTTTCAGATAAAAGATACTACACATAATTTTTTTTTCCCTCCCTCCCTCACTTTTAATTTCCACTTTCTTCTCTATTAGGTTGAGATGTTTTGGTAAGAAATGGGGAAAACATCTTAAATCTGTTCTGTAACCTTATTTGATTTGAATGCAAATTACTAGATTTGAATACAAGTAACTAATCAGTCATTCCTGTGCTGTGTATTGAGACAAAAACATGTGTTCTTCAGTAATAGTGGCATAACAAAATCAGAGGAAAAAAGCAATACCATTAAGATTCATCTTTGCTAGCAGCTAGCTTTCATTCACTGTGTTGCAAGGAAAATGACATTCATCAGGTGTCAGGCTCACTTGGTTTCCGTGGCACACTTGAGATCCTTTTTGTCCCCCAAGGTGGGTCCCTAAGGAAGCCCTCAAGGCCTGGCTGATGTACCCTAAGGAACACGAGAATCTTCTCTGCAGTTTTGGACTCTCTGGGATATTCAGACTTGTGCTTCAGGTATAAGCTCATCTCTAGATCTTGCCAGTCAGAAAGGTGAAGCGGGGCTGGGGAAGAAGCGGTGCATTATTCCCACCTGCTCACCTGTTCTGCAAACCAGCGGCTGCTGGGACTGCCATACTCTGACATGGGCCGCTCCAGCAGGTGGACCTTGGGTCCAGTCCAGTACTGCAAGCCTTGGCTAGACTCACCATCTAAAATCCATTGATAGGTCATAAGATCCTCACAGATATATTTTCAACCTGCCTGTGCCACTGAGCTGGGAGATAGTGAGCTAAACATCATTACATGAGGAACAGGATGGCTGGGGAGTGAGTGGGTTCTCCTCCAAGTCCTCTTTTCTTTCTTCCTTGTTTTCTAAAATAATCTTCCCTTCGAACACGTGCCTGTCTGCTGTTCACCTTCACACCATCAAAGTAATTGTATCCTAGTTTTTAAAAGCTGGACCTGGAATAACTGTAGTTTTCTTTGAGCTGCAAGTATCCATGCTATGTAGAAGTGGCAATATCAAGAAAAATGTAACCACCTCTCTGTTGTGTAGCCTGTGGGTGTTTTTAACCTCACTGAATGTCTGAAGGCATCTCAATTGCATCATCTGTGTTACAATTGAGATTTTTAAAAGATAATCGACAGCAAGACATACAAAGTTTGGTAATCGACAGGAAGAAATACAAAGGTTTTTAACCGCAGAAGACTGTAAGAATGGCATATATAGTGTTGGCACATAGCTCTTTCTTTTCCTGCTCCAGAAAAGGAGGGAAGCAGCTATATGAAATGCTAATAATTTCACAGTGGTTTTGAATAGACTAGACTTGAGAGCCTTGAGTATTTTTCCTTTTCTCTTTTAACTGCAATTTTGTTATTGTATTGCTGCCCCCATCTCTGCTAAATATGGCTTTTGAAATGTAAATCATATCATGTTCTCAGAGATGCATATGACACCCTCAGCACTGTTCCTCTTTGCACTTCAAAGAGCTGTGTGGTCACACTTTGCATCTCAGCAAAATCGCAAGATTTGCCTTCTGAAGATCTCCTTTAATGTGTACAATCAATCCCTGATAATGTATTTTGGGTTTTTGTTCCCTGGAGTCTGTTAATTTTAGTGTTGCTACAGGTCATCAGGAAACATAATCTCTTCTTTTTTAATTTCTCAGTGAGCGTGCCTGAGGGGAGAGGAACACAAGAGAGGAGAGACAATTGAACATCACCATTGGCCGAGACCTGAAAAAATGGTGCTGGATGAACACAGGATTAGAACTTAATTGTAAAAGGGAAGGGAAGTCTTGACAGGCGATTTGCTTCATTTTCACATTCATCATGGCACAAATCCTCTGGCTGGCTGGTTGATGGGACTGTCCAACACTTCTGCTTAGGTTCAGTGCAGATCCCTTCTGCTTACACATCGAAAGACCTGGGAACAGGTGGGAACTGGATGGTGCCAAATACAGGAATGGAAAGAGAAATGGACTCTGATGAGCTAAGATGGAAGTGACTTGACAGCAACAAGCTCAGCAGTTGTCTCCAGTAAGGACAGGTTGAGACGGGAATCTCAAGCTTCGCTGGAAGAGCAGTATGCAGGAAGCTGGTTTTCAGGCCACAAATGCTTTCACAGGTAAGGATTTCTGTTCTAGTTCCACTCATAGTTTCAGGACAGTTTACTGGAGTTTAGAAAATTAGTAGGTCCTGACTGTCATTAGCATCTTGTAGTACTTTCAGTTTAAATAGTATTTTAAAACAATTCTCTAGAAGACCAGTTCAACACTTGTATTAGCAGTGAGTAACACAGTTATCCATGTTTCAGCCTTCAGAAATGGATGGCCACAAGCCTTGGGGAAGGTTTCTCTCAGCTTTCCTCGTTAAAGTACTTATTAACAGCTCACCCGTGAGTGGTCTCATGGGTCAGTATAAAATGCAGTCTGTCACAAGTTGCTCTTGTGCTCAACACAGGAGTTTGGTGAGGCTGCAGGATGGACATGGTTCATATCAGGAGGCTTCTCAGCAACATGTCAGTGTTGAGCCTTATCTTGTCTGCCGGAGCACACCTCTGGGCAGAACTTGCCAGATACCTTCTTTGTACCATCTCCCCCTGCATCACTGACCTGCTGCAATGCTTGAACTGGCTAAACTGGAGGTTTTAAATAGTAAGTGTTTCACTTCAGTCTGGTCTATTTCTCTGCAGATGGATTGAAAACAATGTGATGAGAAAGAGGGATATGCCATGGTGGTGTGACTTTCTGCGGAAAGCTCCCTCTAGTGTAAAGTCTGCTGGAGTTCATATAGTGCTTTCTCTGTATGGGATGGTTTCTGATTCGAGAGGCGGGAGGAGGTAAAGAGGATGAGCAGATCCTGCTGCTTTGTTTCCATGTCTGCCAGCTGAGATGCAGCGAGAAATGCATAGAAAATCGACTGGATATTGCTCTTGTTTTAGTAGGTCTAGATAATGGATTAGTACCACAGTGTAAACTAGTGATATGCAAGACATTTATTTTTCTAATATAAAACATTTGCCTTTAGAAGGAGTTTTGGCTGCAGTGGGGTGTAATTCTGTGTCCAGCTGTCTGCAGCAGAACAGTGATTTGAAGTGATGGTGCAGCTCCGAACTGTCTCCGTTGCCTTGCGTTGCTTTGATCTACAGCATGGTTTCTGTGCGCGTCAGTGAGATGTGTCCTGAAGGAGAGGAAACAGGAAGCTCTCCTCCACATGTGCTCAGTGCTGATGGGAGATGTGAAGTCTGGGACAACTGCAGGGCTCTCCTTCCTCTGTCTAGCCAGCAGCACACTCCAAAAGCTCCCCACTGCTGTTCTTGTCCTGTTGGTCCTCGCTGCTCTCTGCCTGTCCTCAGCTTTCCTAGGCATTTTTGTCACTCTTTTGCTTTCCATTAAAATTCCAACTGTGAGGATATCTGCTCTCTTCCTTACCCTGGCTCGCTCCTTTGCTGGAAACCCTATTACTTCTAACACACTTGCAATATTATATTATTTTCTGTCCAGTTTTACACTCTTCTGCCACTATGTCTGCTTAGTGGCAGACATAAGCTGCCGCTAAGACCTAAGATAGCTTAAGACCTAAGCTGTCCCTTAGCTCCCAGAAGTTGGCACTGTGACCACCGTGCTTGAGCAGGGGTGTGTTGGGAAGCTGGTAACCTCATGACTGCTGCTGGATGGAAAAGACCTGGCAAATAGAGCTGCATAAAATTCAGAGAAATGAAACTGACGTCTCTGGAAGCCCATGACAACAGTCTGACTGTGGTGGCAACCCAGCAGATTCAGACCTGTTCTGGAGACTTAATGGCATGAAGGTTGCTTGGCCTCATGTAAGAAATTCTTATATTCCTTTGGAATTGCCTTAGGTAAAGATGTTAATAAACATATTCAAATCTTGGCAGCTGTAATAAAGAATTATTAAACATTGCAGTGCACCGTACGTTCAGGAGGCTTGTTAAAGAAACAGGTTGAATTGTATTTTCTTTGTATGAGGAGAAAACTTCCAACTTGTATCAAATTGATATCTGTATTTGCTTTTTGGAGATCTTTCTTGTTCCTTGGTAGATTTATATGATGTACTCACCAATAATAAACTGTGGGTAGGTATGTATTTCTCAGAGAAATCCGTTGGACTATGTTATGCTAATTTAAGGGTTGCAATAAAAATGTAATGGCAGGTGCATATGGTTGCTCCTCTGATCCTTGCTGTAGTACTCCTTTTGTTTTGTTGGAGTGCCAGGTTAGCTGTAGGAGAGAACAATATCTGCTGGCAGCGGAGGGGGCATGGCCACATGAGAAGGGAGCTAATTTGTACAAAAAAGCTTTGATATCTGAAGCCTGTGTGGTGTCAACACTGAATCTAGACATGCTAAGTGATTGCAGCTATTGCAGCAATCAGAGTAATAATTTCAATTTACAGCTGACCCGAGTGCTGGCAAAAGAAGCCTGGGAGGACAGTGCCTCTGTGTAACCACCTTTGGAGTATTTCCTAAACCTCCTTTCCACTTTGCTAAATGCTGTGACCTGAAAAGGCTTACAGTTATGGCTGGGACATATTTTGATCCTATCTGTAGGCTCATTTTACTGACACTGATGCCAAAGATACCCTTTTTTGCAGATGGCTCTTGTCCCAAGATATGGGTTCACCCAATAATTTTATCATATATTACCAAACAATAGCAAATATTCAGAATCTTTTCACTTTACAGACTAAATACTAAATTCAGTAGATCATGTGAGTATAATAGGTTCAGGATTACAGAATGTAGAAAGAGCAGTGGAAGGGAAGAGCTCGTAGGCTTGATTAGGAAAGAGATGGCTGAGCCTTGATGGTAAAATGCAATTTGAGTGGTAGCAATCAGGAAAGAATGAGCCTATCATTCTTCAGAAGGTGAGAAGAGAGAACTTGAGAATAAAAGCAATAGTATGCAAGAAAGTAGATTGCATTGAGTTTATAGAACTGATCAGTAACCTTTCTTGGGATACAAACCTGAAAAATTCTGATAGTTTTTAAAGGAAATAACTTTTTCTTTCCCAGTCATAATAAAGAGTATTAAAAGCCCAAATGAAAGGCATTCCAGTAAAAAAGCATGAGAAGAGACAAAATTGTATGATCTGATAATTGAGGACTCATACAGAAGGTGGAAACTCAATATGTTACTGGAGATGAGTGTAAAAGAAGATGAGAAAAATGCTAGGGTCAAATCAGGTAGGCCAGTTCACAGAACAAAGTACAACTAATAAAAGGCATGGTAACAAAGAAACATGCTACATTCTCAGTAGTAATAAGAGGAAGGCTGAGTTTCTGGGCTACTAGTTGAGAGGGAATTACAAAACTCATGATCTGATGGTGCAGAGAGGACTGAATAGTTAATGTAATTTTTCGCATCATTCTTTGCCTAAAAGGGTAATCTCTAATCAAGTGGCAGGAAAAGAACTGCCACCTTGAGAAAGGTAAGAATTCCAACTAAAGCAGGAAAAGAACAGATTATAAACTAATGAGATAGGATAATGGGTGCTTTAGAACAAGTTGGAGTTTATTAAATTATCTCTTCAACATAGGGTGATATAGCTGAAACAATGTCTGAACAATTAGTGGCTACACTGGAGAACATTTGGAGGACAGTGTAGGTTCACAAAATCTGTGAAAGAGCAAACAGTGCACCTGCATATAAACTCTTCTGGGTCCTTCCTTGTCCCCTTTGGAGTAGCTATCTTATCTTAAATTCTTAGGGGGGAAAGTTTGAATCAAATAGTCAACTGAATTTTTTAATAATTAGCCTGTAGATAATAATATGATAAGTGAATTTGCATGGGTTTTTTTTTCCCCAGAAGGTACCTTGTCAGTGGAGCTTAATTTTCCTGTAAGTAGAGAAAGAATATATTTTGATTTTTGGAAGTATTTTCTCCTTTTCATAAACAAGGTGGCACAATGGGCTACAAGGTGGGTACACAGTTGACTGGAATGCTGTTCTCAGAATAATTACTAGTGATTCGCAGTCAAACTAGAAGGATCTGTCAAGTGGGATTCTGCCCTGGATTGCCAGAAAATATTCAATATTTTAATTAATGATTTAGATGATAGAATCTGCATGCAAAATTTCCAGATGACACCAACCAGGGGGAGGATGTAAACCCTCTGAGCACAGGATTAGAATTCAAAATTAATGTGCTATATTGGAGAACTGATCTGAAATAAATATGATACAGTTCATCAAGGACAAGTTCTAAATTGTGGTTCGACAGGAATAATCAGCTGTGCAAATCAAAATGTAGAATAACTGGTGAGACACCAGGTCTGCAGAAAACAGATGGGCAGTTGCAAGAGTTCAGAAAATGGCTATGAATCAACAGTACTATGCCATGAATATTATGCTAGAATATATGGACAGGAGTCTGCCTTCAAAATAATTTTTCCACTCTACTTGGCATTTGTGTGGCTTGTGTACTATTTCTGCTCTGAGCAGCGCTCTGTGGGCCCATTGGAAGCATCCAGAGAAGAGCAGAATGGATGGCCAGAGGTCTAGAAAACATGACCCTTGGGAACTGAAAAAAGGGTCTTTTTCAGACTAGAGCAGTAACTCTCAAACTTTCTGAAGATTTTTTCCTAGGTTCCCAGAAGCAGTGCAGATTTGTGTCAGGAGATGTGTCTGATGCACTGAGCTACATGACAAGATGTGGCTGCGACTCAGCAGTGCTTTGGTGTGATGGTCAGAAGGAGCTCCTCACTTGCACACAAAGTTCTGCATGTTCTGCATTGGCCACTCTCAGTCCATGCCAGTGCTGCGATAACAGCGGTGGGGATTCTGGACAGCCAAGGTCTGTTGTTAAAATCAGCCACTTTCTGCACTAGTGCGTGTTTTGAGTGCTGGTTTAGGAGAACAGTGTGATTCTGAAGTCATCTCTCCATCACTGAGGAGTCTGTGGCACAGGGACATCCAGGATGATCAAAGGATAAGGACAACACTATGGGATGGATTAGGAATCAGTGTATGAAGCCTCCTGACCTTGCAAGGTCGGCTTAGGTTCATCAGGATTTTATTAACTCCATCTCAGCACAGTCTCTGTCAGACCTGGGCTGACTTAGAGGCGTTCCTGCCCTGTGATCCTCAGCACTGCTAGAGGGATTATTAGCTCTGGCACTATGGAAACCAGAATAAATGGTAAGAGATTGCTCTGTGCAGTGGGCCCCTGCCCTTCAGTCTAGCACTGACTTTTCCTGTCATCTCCTGATCCCATTCTGTCATAGCTGCATATCTTCTCCCTCACACCTTTCCCTGTGAAAGTGATGGCACCCTCAAATCTTTCCATAATCCCTCGCAGCCTTATGTCTGAAAGTCATTGCCAACTGAAGCTTGACCTTGGGCCATATCTAGAGAGACCAGGTTACTCCCGAGGAGCAACTGCTCAGCTTGGCTGGTACTCCCACAGGCCCTGCTTTAGCAGAGAAACAGAATTAATCTGTTACAAGATCCTCATGCTCATAGAAACACAACTTGGTGGAGCTCCTTTAGTGTCCCCACCTCTGTGCTGTATTTCCTGGCACGCAGGACTTCTGCTCCATTTCTTGTCCTGTGTTTCATGCTGTCGCAACCTCTCTTTGCCTCTTCTCCCATCAGTGCCCATATCCACTCTCTCTGTGTTGAAGCTACTTCATCCCTCTCTATTTGTACATTTGGTTTGACTTCCCTTCCAAATTCCCTACCCTTTTGGTAATCTTCCTGCTTTTCACTGCTTTCCTTCACCTTTGTTTCCAGACCTTTCCCATTTCCAGACCAACTAACTGCAGCCTAATTCCAGGTTGTGTAAGAGCCTCTTCCCCTCTTTTCTAGACTCAACCCTTCCTCTCTTCATCTGCCCTTCTCTGGGGTGAGTACCTTTCCCCACTTGACATCTCTTCCACAATGGCTTCTGCTGGTTTGTGTGGGACCTTCCTTTGCAGGAAGGCAATCTGAGAGGCTGCCATTCAGTTTGGCTTCTCTCCCTGCGTCTCGTTTTGCTTAACTGCTGGCGTTTTGGGTGGAGATATCTCTGGTACAGGGGTGGCAGTGCCAGAACAGGGAGGCTCCTTGAGGGGACTACATGGGAGACCAAATAAATTGCTCCAGCAGGTTGCATATGACCTAAATGGCCATTATGCATTTAGGGAGTGGGAGAGTGAGGGAAGATGTGATAACCATTTAAAAATATATGGAAATTTCATGTAAAGAGTAAAGCAGTAGAAACTGTTTTCCAGTTCTGCTGGGGATAGAGCACAAAGTAAGAGTCAAGCTTACTGTAGTGGAGAGATTGAGGTTAGACATTAGGAAAATCTTTCTAATGGTAAGGATAGTTAAGGACTGCAGTCGATTGCCTAGGGAGGTTGCAAAGTCTCTGTCACTGAAGGTTTTTAAGAACAAGTTAGACAAATATCTGTCAGGAATGGTTTATGTATAGATTTTGCCCTGGGGCAGGGGAATGGACTTCATGAGAGCACTTCCAGCCTTACTTTTCTGTAATGCTCTTATTGCTGGTTCCCTGGATAATAAATGTACATTTTTAAAGTTAGTAACCCACCTGTACTACTCTATCATCTCAGTGTTTAAGTAGATTCTGTTGAGCTCTTAGAATAATTGATAAAAAATAGATTAGGAGTCGTGGGTGTTTAAAGTATTAACTCTCCTTTTGCTGGAGTATTACTCTATTGCTTTCCTTATAGTGTGGCCTTATTTAGACATCTTATTTTTGGGGGGTGTGACATGTTTCTATGTCTGTGCAACTTGTATAGAAATATTTTAATGTTACAGAAATGCTGCATCCATTCTTCCGTTTCACAGTATGCAAGTATTTTAAGAAACACTTTTGCCACTCTTAGATAGTAAGCATATTTAAAAGGTAATTTTAAAGAATAACCAAAAATAGGGCAAAGCCAAATCAACAATCCCGAGGTTATTTTCTTCATTGTGAGGAAAACTGATATGTAACTGGTATATCTGCTGCTGAAGGTAGCCTTCTTCCTCAGAATTATAATTGAGGCTCAATGTAAAATAGAAAAACAGGTTTGAAATGTCTTCTATTAAGTATATAGTGTAATTAATATTGAAAACAGTTGAAAATTCATTTATACATTAATACAGATCTCCCACATTGCTGCTATCATTATTTGCATGATTTTCAAGTACAGATAAACATTTCATTTAAAAATGCAACTTGAATATGTAACAGAATTCTCACCTCCCTCTGTTCCAGTTTTGTTTTCATCTGCTTCATGAAACTGGTCTGGCCTTACTAAAATGTCTGCAATTTTCTTAACAACTGCATTCTTATTTTATGAATTTTCAAGGTTACTGTATCACTCACAGACAACTCTGACTGTCTCTTAGTTCTTGGGAGAAACAGATTGCTTTTTGCAATGCCCCTCACTCAGCACACAGATAGTAACAGATCACATTCCATTGTATTCCTTAGATATTTTATTTAGGGTAAGCAATTTTTGGAGTACAGATAGTATTTTCAGCAAAAATACATGGAAGGTATTACCTTCGTCTCTAAGAGTTTGCCATCTAAATATGTTACGTTCAGTAGCATTCAGCAGTACTGTTTTAAGTATAGTATTGCACTGTTTGGAAGTCTCCTCTTCAGGGTTAAAAACTTTAATAGAATTACAGAAGAGTGTGAAACTGTGAAAATGAATTTGACAGCACTGTTGCCACCTGAGAGTGATAGCTTTTGGTCACAACCTAGCTCTTCCGTTGTCCTCATGATCAGTGATTAGAACAAGAATGCTTTCTGCTTCAGGTTTTTCTTCAAACCTAGAAGGCTGGCTTTTAAGTTTTTATCCCAAACTTATTTAGGTGAAACATTGTGTTTTCTTCTTCTTTTCCTTTCACCTCAAGAAAATGGGTAGTTCTCCTCAAAATGTCTGGTTGGAGGACTGTTTAATCTGCAACTGGCCAAGTACTGCCTTTGCTTCTTGAATTGTGGCAGTCCTTATGGAAATAGAGGGACATGTCACACAGGCCAAGAATTTCACGTTTTAAATGCTTCTCCTTTCAAATTTATATTTAACTTGAGTACAAGATCTCCTTCCCTGTTTGCTTGTTTCATTGAGGTACTACATCCTTTTCCACTTGCTAAGGGGAACAATTCGGGTGGCAGTCACTACCAGAAGGTGGCCTTGCCATGTGAAACCAGCTGGAGCTCAATGAATGGCAGTCACAGAAAGGCAGAAAGGAAGCCAATAAGACTCCAGAGGAAATGCAGTGGTGTGGTGCCCTGTGAAGCAACTTTAGGGTCACTGGACTGGTAAAAGGATCCTCCACAGACCTGGCATTGCAGACTACTGCATCATATAACACCATTCATATCAAGCAATATCCTACTTACTCTGACCTGGGAATATTTTTAAAAATTATTTTAAATTAAATTTTCGTTCATATTTGGTTTAATCTAAATTCCATTTAGACGTCCTTTAATTTTCAAAAGTATAGTTTTAGGTACATGTGCGTGGGCTGCTTGTTCTTCTGACAATCCAGAGCCAAATGAAAAGCAGTGGTTTGGGCACACCAGGGCAAAAGAAGGTTCAAATTGAGAGAACTGAGAGAATTTCAATGCTATTATTAAAATTATTTTATGAAGTAGTGTATTGCTGGAAATGGCAAACTTCTTCCCAAAGTGGGAGGAAATGCTCCAGCATGTTCAGGGAGGATGTTAAGCCTGAATCCTCACCTTTGATAACCATTTTTAGCAGATTATATTCAGCTGTAGCATTGCCATTTGCAAAGCTGACGGTTCTTTGGAAATGCCCATCTGCCATTTCTCATTTCTTAATAGTACATGTCACGATGCCTTCATGTGGTACAACTTAGTCAGCCAAATGGCCAATTCCAGACTGAATATGACAATAAATTTAGCTGTAAATATGCTATGTTTCAGTGTTTAATCACAATAAAAAGGCAGACTTTTTGAAAGGACAAAATGCATGCGTAGTCCCTCAAGTAAACTCAGAAAATAAAAAATGATGAAAACTGATTGTTAAATTGGCAGCGTATGCTTTCTGTTAATTCCTTCTAATTAATTAGGTGGGCTGCTTTTTGGTTTTGGTTTTTTTGGATTTTTTTTTCTTTTGTATTTTTAGGGGAAAAGAGGCAGTCTGGCTGTGCCCATGGCTGGCTGAGGGTATTTTTACTGCTGAAAAGGCCTTTTACCTTTTGCTGCTGGTGGTCTCCAGCAGTGGAAACGGGGCTGCCTCCTTGTCTCGGAGCACCAGTGTAAGGCAGGGTGGAAATGCATTTTGTTACAGACTTAAAGTGGTAAAAGAGGAAGCCTAAACCCCAAATCAATGCAAAGCTACTGAAGCACTTGACTGTGCCCTTTTGGAAGCTGAAGAGGTACAGTGACTAAGTGGAAACATAAGTGTTGTTAGGAAAAAATTAATTTTATTCATGTAAAAATGATGTGGGATATACCCATGCACTTGTCTTGAGGTGAGATGAAGTTTTGGTCTAGTGTTTTGCTGTTTGGTTTTTATGTAATGTCAAGCAGGCCCATTTGACTTGATATTCTCTCAGTTTTCTTTTACCATAAAATAAATAATACGGATTAGTGTTATGTTTCTTTGCTCTATGCTGTAGTAATGCCTTTAAAAATCAGAGACTGCAGTCTGGGTAAACAGAGGAGTTAAAGTATTTGACATTACAGGATAAATGTGGTGGAAAAGCCTAAAAGTTACTGAGGAGAAGGTAATACCCTGTATACAGATTAAATGCTACATTTACTTCTCTCATATTCACAACCTTTTGCTTTTTAGCAAAAGAGGCCAGGAGGCAGGGGTGTTAACTTCCTTGCTAGGCCTTTTTTTGTTGCTGTTTGGTTGGGGTTTTACGGGTGGACACAGTCCTTCCTCTGAGCCTTCCCGTGAACGCGTGTGTTCTGGTGCCTGTATCGGCTGGGTCTCTCATCCTGGGGCTTGGCTTTCCTAACAGAAGCACTTCATTAGGGAGCAACATGGATCCACCCAGGCGTGCACCCCACGCTGTGCCTCTCCCAGGTTTTCTCCCCGGGGGCTGCCCAACCTGGGCTCCAAACCCTTTCTAGAGGGATACTCACACCCTTTTTAATTTCTACTCAGCCCTCGGCAACAGCGAATAACCAAAATGTTCAATTTCTAGTAAGATCATTACTTGCTAATATGCTGTAGCCTTCAAGCCGTTCCAGCCTCTTACAAACACCCAAAGACACTCTTTTCCCTGGGAGAATATGTCACAACACTCTGATACAGCAGTAATAACACTGCTGCTTTCTGAGACCCATCTTTTCCAAGGCTGTGCTTGTGCTGATATCTCAACCGAGGGAGCTCCATGCAGGTGGACTTTAACAGTATCTGGAGCACAGAGACTTGGAGTTTGATAGCAAACCAAAATTCCTCTGTATCATATTTGAATCCTTTCCACTGTCGTTTATTATGATCACCCCACTATTGTTTGCCTATGAAACTTACCCAGTAGTTTGGCCTGCTGAATCCTTAAACTTTCTTTGAAAGCCATGAAGATGAGTTTCCCAGGGGTTTAAGCAGATGTATCGGTATGTGGATGGCAAGCCGGGACACTCCCCCTGTTCTTCACAGGCACAGGTCTGTCTCCATGCTCTCATGCCAGGATTAACAATCTGTTAGCAATGGAGAACAGACTGAGCAGTATGTGTTTCATATATTGTGGGGTTTGATTTTTTTTCTTAAAAAATTATATCCTGTTGTGTTCTTAGCTTTCTCACTTTCTTCACTAGGAAGTCACTCCCTTCTGATTTAAGGGCAAGAATAGAGGAAGCTTTGTTTGAGGAGTTAACAATGAAGAGTTTTCATGATGAAAACACCCAAGAAGAATCCTACTCTACAGCTAGCATCTAAGCAGCACCTTCAATCCATGCCTCTGAGGATAAATTTGTCTCTGTTGTTAGTGGGTAAAATAACTTTGTTCAATGCCGTTAGATGGCTGACAGTGCTGGATGCCTGTGTTGTAGGTGTACATATGCTGAGGTGGTGGTAGGTAGACTCAGGACAAGGTAATGGCTTCAGAAAAGCCTGGAAGACTGGCTTGCCTATGAATTGTTTAAGAAGTGTCTGTTTATCCTGGAGGCTCAGACTATACAAACCAGTAATTTATACTGGCTGAAGATGGATTCACAGCCTGGCTGTGCACTCAGCCAGTCCTTGATTTAAACGAAAAAATTGGAATTTGAGCATGAGTCTCCATTTTTCCTCTTTCTGATCTTTATTATTCTTGATTTGTTTATCTCAAAAGAAATACTTTCAGTATAGTATCTGCTTCCAGTTGCTCAAAGCGAGAATTTGAAGACACATGACCTGCCACAACAATGCAAGAGTAAGTTCAGAAAAGCCTCACTCTTCTTAACTCAGGAAGTAGGTGACATCTGTAAACCGAAGATACTTTTTTTTTGTGTAGCAATCATAACCTTTGTGCCCAAACCACTGCTGTTTATATAAATTGTTAGAGAGTTTCTGTGTAATAAAAGAAATAGGGATAAGCCCAAACAGGAAAGGCAACAAGTATGGTTCCTGAAGATGTTTTTATTCAGTGGCTTCTCTAGTGTATGCATGGAGAAAGTGCCATAGCACTGACTTAGTGGCTTTTGTACAATCTTTCAAGTATGTCACTGCTTTAAAACCGTGTTATTCTACTTTTTGATATAAACAAGATAATGTTCTCTCAGGCATATGACTCCTGCTCATAGTGATCAGTGTTGCACCAAAGAACCTTCAGCTGAGATGAGGACCCTGCTGTGCCAAAACAGTGAAGGACACCTCTTTTTAAAACCTCAGCATCTAAAAAAGACAAGATAGAAGCAGAAAGAAAAAGTATTGCTGTCCAGTGTTTACAGATAGGCAACTGAGACACAGATGCAGTATTGTTGTGGAGTGAGTTGGGAGCTCAGCAGACCTGAGGACTAAAGTTACAGCCTCTGAACTCCATGCCCGTATGAAGGATAAGGTTATAACCAAAAGTACTAATGTACCTCATGCACTGTTTTCTCTGTTGTATCTTTGTACTTTTTACTTGCTGCCATGAGGAGAAGAACATAAGTCGGTAGGATTTCTTGTGGAAACTGCAGGCTTGCTTTATACCAGCAGTGCTGGAAAGAATTTCTCTGAAGAATTACAGCTGCCCATAAAATATGTGACACAAACAACCCTTCTCATCTGCAAGTATTAATTGTGCATTGGGAAGAAGGGGGTGCTGGGATACCAGACTGCTCAAAGTATATGGGGTATTACTTAAAGGCTTAAAAAAACCCTGTCATTGAATTGCCAGCTACAGAGTAGGATTATTGAAATTTATGAGAACAAAATTTAGTGAGATGAATACAAATAAAGGTGTCCATATTAGTGTCACTTCTTTTTCAAAGGTCTTTAAATGCAAAATATAATTTCATTAATGTAATGCAGGCAGACTCATTGGTTTGTTGCTTTATACACATATGGATCAGACTTGATGTGGTGTCTTAAGACATAATTTGAAGAGCCTCAGAAAGTCCTGGGTTTTATGTGACTTGCTTTATCTGAAGGACAAAAAGGCAAGTTTTGTGGAAAGATTCTGTTTCATACTGCAACTAGCGGTCTGTTTGGAAGGCAAATAAACAAGATGCCAAAGCCCACAGGTATTCAGGCATATGAGCTCTTCACCTCCAGGAAATCTCTAAATAACCATTCAAGAGTCTTCAGTTTGCTAAGGGTCATCTTCTGCTGCATAAAAAAACCAGCATTAAAACCAGAAATGGACAACCAACGAGGAGAAAATTCTCATGCAAGTAAAATTGGCTGTTGCCATATTAGCATTTTGTTTTCAATTAGTATTGTGATTATGAACAAAATCCCCCAGTTGTCCCCATTCATGGCAGTGTGGTTCAGCTCACAAGACAGCTTTGTTATTACCAGAGTAGGCGGTAGCCTCCTGCTAACAGGAGGTTAGAGAAAGTGAAACTGCTTTTTTCCAGCTCTTCAGTACCTGTGACCTAATGAAGAGGCAATGGGATGCTGGATATGTTAATGCGAGAGAGAAGGAAAGAGAAGTGAGACCTAGGGACAGTATCTAAAACTGAACTGGGCTTGTGGAATTCCATCTTGAAAGAAATATGTGCTTGAGTCCACCACCTGGATAGAGTGTTCCTGGAGAGACAGAAGAACATCAAAGCCTGACTTGCGGTGGTTGCAGAAAGTAAAGCTGAAGATAAAATTAGATGTGTGTACAGTGGTTAACATGATTCTTTTAACCCTGATTGCTGTCATTTCAACCACACTGAAGTTCTGCCAACACTGGATTAGAAAAATACTTGTACAGGGAACAAACTTAAATACTTGTACAGGGAACAAACTCTGGAAATCTTATCCCTGTAGTGACAGTCTTGAAACAGTTTCAACTGGGAAAGAGCTACATTCATTTTTGGGAAGAGTGTCAGAAGTCTAGTGTGCGCATTCTTAGTTTTTATGTTCTTAAATATAGAGCAACAGTCTAAAAGTTAGATCAATGTGAGACTGTGTAGACACTACATGATGCCAAGCAATGAGTTCCCAGATATTTATAAATAAACTCTTGGTGTGCTCCCATTTTCCTTTCTCTCGTCTTTGCTATTATCCCACACACTTGCTCCAGGCTTTCTATACTATTTATAGAGATGGTAGTAGTAATTCTCTTTTCCTGAATATTATTCTTGAAGAAAGTAGATCAATTATGCAGTACAAAGCTGGTTAGGTTACACCTAATAGCTATAGCTGTTAACCTCACATGTTCATTTTACTTTTGTGGTAGTAATGAATTGTTAAATTGAGTGCAGCAGTAATCCTTGAGATATAAAAAAAGAAATAATTTTACAAGGGCATTCCAAAGTGAATTCTTTTATTGATTAATATTACGTAATATTGTCAATATCTTATGACCTTTATGAGGTTTCAAAAGTGCAGCTTAAGCTGTGAGGGTAATGTGTAGAGTATCTGCAGACCCTCATGCCTTTTTTGTACTTGACTCTTTCAAGACTGTTCTTTGGAAACTAGAAATGAAATAAAGAACAAAGTAGTCTTTGTGTAAACTGTACAAGAGATCCCATTTTAATAACACTTGAACAGTTGTTAAGAACACTTAGTTTTGGTAAATGCGTCTACCAGAAGAGACAAAATTGAATAATATGTCCATTTAGAAAGGAGTATTTCAAGTTTCATAATGTTAAAAAGATTCAGATATATAGGGGGAGATACATTACTGCTCTGGTCCACTGTGGAAACGTATTCTCTCAGCACTGTGCAGATGCTCTAACATAGTGAGAATATTATTACCTGCCACTGTTATCGTTGTTGATTAAGAATGACTAAATACTTCGGTGTGAAGTGAGATAATAACCCTTCCCTCCTTACTTTCAGCTTGTTCTGCAGCTTGGTTGAAAGTAATACTGTTAGGGTTTTTTCTTTCTTCTATCAAGTTTTACAACAGAAGCAGACTCCACAAGAAGTTATTTGGTTTATAACATCTCTTAGTAGATTTCTGTATTCTGAACACGTATATAATCAGTTAAGTTTAGCTGTCTGAGTTTGTGTATTGGAAAGAATTACAGAGAATTGGAACTGCATCTTAAAATAGCCAATAGTTTTATATTAGAACAAGAAATTAAAAGAATAAAAATTGAAGGAACAAAGGCTAAAATAAAGGTAATTGGAAAAGCTATGACAATTGTCATGCTGAAGATAGGACATAACTTTGGTTTTTGGTTCTCAGTAGTAATAGTTGCTTTTTTTCAGTGTGGTTTCTCTGGAAAAAAAGGTGACTCTGTTTTTTACTTCCTATGATAGTGTAATTGAAATTTGCAATGGTTACTTTCTTAATCGCCCTATGTCTTCTCCTGACCTACTGTTGTAGGTATCATGAAGAGTAAATTTGCATATGATTTAGAGTTTAGATATTGATATTAGCAGGTGTGTGGCTGCACAGTGTGTCAAATGAAATGTTCATCCTTAGATTTATTCTGCTGGACTTTATTGTTAGTTATCTGGAGATTCAGTTTCCCCATACTGACTTATGCTGACTTTGGAAGACATTGCAAGTCTGATGATCTCATGGGTATTCTTGTTACTGAGAGGCGCCGTTCCATTTGCTGTGAAATAGATCATGTGGAGATCATCTCTGTATCAGTACTTTCTATAAGGCATAAACTATAGGAGGTGGTAATTTCTTTCATTAGCCCATCTGATTTAGCTGGAGAAAATAGACAATATGAGCGCGTTGCAACTCCTTCTTCGGGTTTTTAAGAAAGAGCCTGAATGACAGGTCTGCATGCTCCAAACATTGCCTGTTTTTTCCACTTGTATCTGTTGATCAATTAAAAGATAACCCATCTCTTTATAAAGCCTACCTTGATTAAACTGCCATGTCTACAATAAACCACAGCTTAGTAATTTCAGCCTTTGCCATTCAGGACACATATCCTTATTTTCTTTGAAGTGCCTGAATTAAAGTTACTTTCAGCCATTTTGCTTTGTTCTCCCTTCACATTTTCTCACTCTGGGTATAGCCAGAAGGGCTGACTCTTCTACCTATGCTCAAATCAAGATGTGCTAAAAACCCGATGAAGCAGTTGAGCCTGTGATTTGCTTTTCAGTTTTTTGTTGTTCCCATCCCCGAGACTTCACTACAGACCTTATTGGTAGCCAAAGTATTTATTTTGTGGCCTGTCATATGCGATGCAAGCAATCTATTTAAAGCTTGGTTTCATGCTCCTCAGTCAAATCACCTTGGCTTCAGGGACACACCATACGGCTTTGCATCCTTGCAAGGGGAATTTTCCTAGAGCAGGTTAGTCACTTTCTTCTTTGTAGCATTTGCAGTTTTCTGTCAGTTTGAATGTTCCTCCTACTTTCTGATCGCTGGCTCCTCTCAGAGCTCTGCCTACATTCCACTTGTAACTTTGCCACAGAAGATTTTTTGGGACCAATGGTAGTGCACACAAGGGATTCAATACACTGACCAGAAGTTCCCTGGCAGCTGCCCTGTGCATGTGCCACATTTCTCACCTCTTCCTGGTGATTGATCCAGAAGAGAAGAGCCTTTAGATAAGACTCGTGATCTCCCCTCAGGGGCTGTTGTCCAGCTGGTAGCTTGGGAGCCTGACTGTGTGGGTTTTTCCCTCTTCCCCATGGAGAGGGAGCAGCAGTCAAACAGGAGACTCTACTGGAAGCCATCACAACCCTCTTGTTCCAGCTTACAGCTGGAGACATTGGCTTCTGCTGGCTTCAGTGGTCTTGCCAAGACTTGACCAAGCCAACTGTAGCAGTTTCTGTGGATGAGCTATGCTAAGGAGTAAGTGATTGAAAGATCCCTTCTAGCAGTGCATGGACTGGTGTGTGTGTGTGTGTTTTGACTTACAGCACATTTTGAAGAAGAGCAAAATTTTAATCTTTTTTTAAGACTGCTGTTTCTCTTCCTCTAGGACGGATGATCATGTGTGAGGAGCCTTATTACAAAATTGGGATTTGTAGGCTTTAGTTAGAAACTTTCTGCCATCAGACTGTCTAAAGGGGCTCTGCTTATGCCATCTAACACTTTGCCTTGTGCAGCAGCAAGGTATGCAAGTATTTGTAATTCAAATGTGTGTAAAGTGATGAAAACTTGGCACCAGTAGAAGTAGAAATGAGCTGTGGTTCTTGAAATCCTAGATTCTGGGCTTTGACATCCTGTGTTACTCTTTAACTTAATATTTTCTTTTATAAAGAGTACATGGAGACCTTGCACGAGCCATCGAGTAAGAAGGTTTTGTTGTTGCTGGCTTTTTGCAACTACTTTAGCACATTTGGCATTTAAAATTTTCTCAGTACTGCCCCATAAAACTGTAAATTTTTCTAAGAAAGGAAGTTTTAATGCTAAAATAGGCTTTTTTTTTTTGTTTCTGTAGTAACTTTTTTCTTTTATTATTGAAGCAGTAGCCTGAAACCTTGGAAAATTTTCTGAAACTAGAGTTTTACAGCAAGCATATAGTAGATTTCACAGTTCATGAGGAAGGAAGGAGATACCATGAAAAATCTAGAAATACCAATTATAAGGAAGATACGTCTATTTCTATCATGGCAAAAAACTAGCTATGGCAATTCCACAGCTCACTAAATCTTCTGACTTTCCCCTTTTCATTATGTTTGACACTAACTTGTGTGTGCATGCGAGTCCTTAAAAAACCACTGGTGAATATTTTAAAGATTGGATTAGTTTTAATTCTGGAGGACCAGTGTCTGTTGGCTGTGTGAGGTAAGAGGGAAGGAAAAACACATACACAAAGCTCACTTTCAGAAGCTAACTGGCATTGCCAGCAAAACTCTGACCATATCAATATTGGTTTAGACTGAAAACTTCTGTATTATAAGGATGTTTTCTGCATGGTGGGAGAAAATAGGGAAATTACTGGATGCAAGATGGAGGGGAAGCTGACACGCAAATAAGGCTGTCTCCTTTTGCCCTGCAGGTAATGTAGCATGCATCAGGACTTTGCTTACTGCACAAGGTGTTCTCCTTCAGTACTAAATCTGCCAGCTCAGTAAATCCAAACATGCTTAATTATCCTGTTCATTTTTCTGGAATAGGAGAACTGGGAGAAGCACCTGAATGTGTCATGTGCTGCAAGTACATCTGCACAATTACGACTGCTGCTGCAGAGGAGACCCCTTTCCATCATCATTGGGCATTGCTTGTTCACTGGAGTTGGGGGGCATCAGTGGGTGTAGGGCTGCATGCAGTCACAGAAATCGTGGTCCCTGTTTTGAGGTGTAGTCCTACATCCTATTGAAATTCCTCTTACGATTCTATTGCGGTCCAGTTGAAACTGGGCTCTAGAGAGAAGTATTATCATGACTGAGTTTGTGACTGAAGACACAGTGTCAAAGGGAAATGAACTTGAGCCCTTGACCTATTGGTACTAACGGCTGAACTGGCAATAAAATAAAATGGCTGTTCAGGTTTTAGTAGAAGTTAAGACAAGAGTTACTGGTCTCTGTTCATGTGTGGTTCTTAAAATTACCCTTCCCTAAGACACTGGAGAGTGGAATAATAAACCAAAGGCAATCTGCAGCTAGATTCAGTTGTCCACTAATTGTGGTTTTATTTTTATTCCTCTTCAAAACCTTTCTCAGGTTCAGCAGAAATCTCTGAGCAGTTCTTTCAAACGTTCACACATTTCTCATAAATTAGTAATTTAACATTGCAATAATTTTTTATGTTCTGAACTGTCCCAGAGCCATCATGAAATGATGGCTGTCTCAGACAGGCCCAGTTTCATGGCCTCCAGGGTGGAGAGGTGACGGGGTCATGGACAATTGACATCGGCTGTGATGCACAGTATTTTAGACAGAGCTCATGGCAGCTTTCCATTCTTAGGATGCCTCCTACACTCTGCTAGTATTCTTGTCCTTCATACAGAGATAAAGCATTTTCATATTTCTGACTACTTTAATTTGAAATATTTAGGGGAGATGTCGTCGGAGACAAGGACATTGTTGTATATTGGTGCAAGAAATTTGTAATCATTCTTCCTCATTGAAATCCTGATCTTTGCAGTCTTGTAGTGAAGTTCTGCTTTATTACTGACTTCACTGAGAACAGAGATTAGATCCTGGGAAACAAGAATATGGATTAGTCTTCTAACAGGGTTTCTTCTTCAGGTGTTGTATTTGCCTCAGGAAACGAAAGATAAACAAGGTAAAGATCCACTGACCACTGCAGCAGTGCTAGTTATGTGCTGATTTAATTGTTCTCTGTAGATGGCTGAAAAAAGATGCTTGAAACCATGTCTGAACAAAGAAAAAAAAAGGCTTGTCATGCAAGATGGGACATAAAACTGTTTTGGTTTACTTTCTCTTTAGAGATAAATGTTTGGATTAAATGGAAGTGAGTAAGAGCGTTATATCTCATCTTATAGCTGTCTGGGTGGCCCAACTGAAACACAGTTTCCATTGAGAAAATCTGTGCAGATAATAGACATGCGTTAATAGTTGATGAGATTTTAAAAAAACTAATGAAACTAGAAAATTATTAAAATTATTAATCAATAGAGATTCTCCTGAGACTCATGGTACTGTTGCTCAGTTTGCCTCAATACCTTCCTTCTTACAGTTATCAGGAGCTTTACATGTCTACATCATTTCACAGCAGCAGCAGCGGCAATCATCATCATCATCATCATCATCATCATTATTATTATTATTATTATTGTTATTGTTATTAATATTATTACAGCTCTAGGTATTCTGGGAAGATCCAAATAGCTTTCTCAGTGTCATATAGACTGTGGGAAAACTGCAGCTAAGAAAAAAATTGTAATGTTTTTGTTCCAAGATCTTACAAAACCTTCTGTGACTTTCCTGAAAGAAAAATTTCTGGAACTATTACTTAAGGCAGCATAATGGTTTTTCCCCCTGGATCTTTTAGTACACAACGTTATGCATTCCTTTCCTGTTGCTCCGTGTTGTGTTCTTTACAGGACTTGAGTCTTGCATACTTTGCAAATGTAGTAGTGCAATACTGCAGGCAGCTCCCTTGTACAGCAGCCAGCAAATCTCTTTTCTCCTGAATATTATATGAAAATAATTCAGGCCAGTCTTCTTGTTTAGCCTGCTGGTTTTGTATGCAGACATCAAGTATTAAAACGGAAGCTGGAAAATTGTAGTACAGTCTGGCAGGACTATTCCATGTGGTTTTGGAAGGTGCTTTTGTAACCTGCATTGCCTAATCACATCGTACATTATATAATAGATTGTTGATACGTGGATTCAAAATCAGATCATACTGTGTTTAAAATAAAAAATGTGTTTCCTATTGACTCATGGAAATTTCCATATAAAGCAAGCCCAATGCTTTTCTGTGATGGTTCTGCATTGAGATTTTGAACTCTACGTTGTCCTTGAGTTTAAAAAGTATGAAATAATTCACAGGCTGAGTACTTTGTGAAGGAATTCCTGGGTCAATACATCTTACGCCAGATTTTGCTTCAAACCTTGGCCTGCAATGCCTATGCTTTGCATTTGCTGTTAGATATATTCGTGTGAAAGTACATGTCTCTTTATAGAATGTACGTGAATCAAAGGTGAATTTCTAAGGAAAGAATATGGAAAGATTGGATTTTTTTGTTTTTTGATTTCATTTCTTTGCAAGGTACTTGCCTGTATGTTGTAAAAAAAGAAATTATAAGAAAAGGACACTGATAAGATTCTTTTTAAAATCAGGTTATTCTTTCCTTGTTTTGCTGTTGATATGTGGCTGGAGAGAGAAAAAATATTTAGAAGACACTTGGAGAAATCTTTATGCAAAAGACAAGATGTAGGCTGCTGATTGCTAGGCATGTGATATAAATAAGCTTTAAGTGAAATAAATATGTGAAGCCCCATTAAAGTTGAAGATATTATCTAGAGAGTTTTAAAGTGATTTAAGGAGTAGTCCTCTCTCATCTCTAGGTACTTGTAATATGAGAGAATGAAATACTTAATGTTCTAAAAAAATAAGAAGGGGCAAAACATTTCTCTCTTTTTCCTTAGTCTTCCTTTTCCACGTTTCTACATCTCTCCCTATGTATTCACAGTATCTTTCCACAAACTTAATATATATAGGTCACCTTTAGTGTCAAAGAAAATAGTGAGCAAGTTATTTAAAATACACGTTTAGGGGTTGAATTCAGTGAAGTGAGTTATCATTAAAATACATGTGATTAACCCCCAAAACGTCAAAGTGAGACAGACCTACCAAATATCAGCATGATATTAGAAAGATGCCTAGCCTTCCATATCCACTACCCATTTCTTTGATGCTTACAATTTTAATGCTAGCTTTGTAGACAGTTTGTGAATTCCTTCCATCATTGATGTCATCAAATAGAATTGATTTTTACCCAATTTTTGTCTGATGGAATTATGCTTTTAAAAAGCTGTAGTCTGGTGATTCTCTGAAGGACCCTAATGTTCTTATTTGGAAATCTGAAACAGTGAATTCTTTTCTTCAGCTATTCCTTTGTGAATGTCTCTCAACTACCCAGCATTTAGGGTATTTGCCCTAACTTAGTTTAAGTTTTTCAAAGAACAGCACCCTACAGCTGTATTCGCAAGAAATTTCCATGGAAATCAAAAATAGCATCCTGAGGAATAACACTGAGGAACAGTGTTCCTCAGAGCAAACTGCATCCATCTCAGCTAACAGCATCTCTGCCAGAGTTTTGCCTTTCAAGAAGAGTAATCAGATACTCTGCTGTGTCACATCATGTGAATGTTGATGTTTTAGTCACAAGAGAATGTAATTTTTCTTTTATTAATGGTCTGCTTTAGTATGTGCTTGTAGAATAAGATTTTTTCATTCTGTATTTTAAGCTTTGACAAAAATAAAACTGAGTGTGTGAGGTCATATTTGGAACTCTAGAAAGCATGTTTAAACCCAAACTGTATTCTTCTCTCAAATGTGCTACCATTTCAGCTATGAGTTTAACAACAGCAATATGTTCTAAAGCCTGTAAGTTATTACTGTTGTACGTGCGTATGTTACAAACATGCTCATCTTTTTTAAATGGTTAATCCCATTTTGAAGGCTTTGATGACAGCATACCATGTACCAATAAGTATTAAAGTGTTTGTTTGCTATTTAAAATAGGTGAACTTCACAAAATTCCCTTACGTGTAGATAATTTAAGTAACTTTTTCTTACCTTTTTTATAGCCCTGATCCATTATGAGGGGGACTTCCTACCCTTTTAAATGACCTTTTATCAGAGCATGTTGTCCTGCCATCACCGCTTCTGTCTCTTAGGTAGTAGAGCACATTTAAATAATTTACTCTCAACTCAAAGACAGTTACTCCATGAAGTATAAAAAGACGTATTTCAGTTGTTATTTCCCCATTGTTGTTAATTACAACTTTCCTAGGTAGTTTCTAATCCACTGTAACACAAAATACAAAGGGTTTGTTTAAGCTTTTGCTGAAGTACTTTAGGTGAATGTTTTTTGTTTAATATTGTGTAGAACAGGTGATGGTTGCACACTGGCAGCCACATCTCAGCTCAGACCTTACAAACAACAGATTAGATGCACAAAGATTAGAATGTACTAATGTGTTCACAGTGGTCGTTCAATTGTAGCCTTTTTTTGTGTCTCAGTATCTGAGAACTGGACTAGGAAAAAATCAGGGAGTCCTATATTACACTGCTGTAGAATTTCAACCACCTTTGAATTTGATTTCCAAAGTTTTGTGTGCTAAATTGCTCTTTACCTGGTACTGGTAGCTGTTGGACTTCTTTTTTTTTTCTTGAGGGTAATTATTTTTATATTCCTCTATCTGGACACAGTGCCTGCAGATTATAAAATATTTTTAATCTGCATCCTGGATTTTAGACTGGTCTCTTCTCTGGAGAAGTATTTTCTCTATGTTAGTGTAACATTCAATAGTAAGACATGTTATGTTTTAAAGAAATACCTCCTAGTGATAAGGAAAATGAATCCATTAGATGGGGTTTCTTAGTGTCTCAATAAGTTTTTAAAGCATAAGGAGCCTAAATTAGAGGGTTATTAGGAAACTCTAACAGATACTTTGTTCCTTTGTTTTTGCTTGAAAATGAGCAGTGTGGTGTATTAACTGGATTTTTGCTTTACTATGAGCTTCCTATTTGAAGTATTCTGAGGAAGGACCAGTGCTATGAAACTGACCTCAGTGCAATTATCTTGACTTACAGAAACACAGAAAATTATCACCATCTTTGAACAGATTATTAATAATGAGCTGGTACAGTATTACAAACTACAGTTAAAACACAATTAGTTGCTCTTGAGTTTCCAGTGCTCTGGCTGTTTATTCTCTTTCATGGCTGGTAGGATTTTGGGAGGTTCTCTATGTTCAGCACATCATTTGTACAATTTTTAACATGCTTTAACTTGTCATCGATACACTGATAGCTTGCGCTGTAACCAGAGGTTTATCCTAGGCCTCTCTCTTGTCCCCACCCAAAAAATTCTGTGGGGCTTCTGACAGATATACAGTGGCAGGTTTAAATTAGATGTCTGAAATGGTTATTGCTATTGGCTGCCTACACTGCCTCTCTGACAGACGTTGCTGTCTCAAGGCTGGCATGACTGATCTGCATGTCAACCACAGTAGCTTCTAGTCCAGCGTATTAAGATAAACCACAGACAGAAATCATGTCCAGAACAGCCGTAGGCATAAGGTAATGTGTCAGGGTTTTGGGATGTGGTGTGTAGATCAAGTGCTACTTGGATCTCAAATGCGAAGCACATTTTGTCAGAAAAGCCAGCTTCAGCCATCAGTGGTACCTCAAACCCAGGTCACATCTGGATGTGTGCCTGGCAGGTGGGCACTGCTCAGGTGTGTTGGTACAGTGCACACCAGGTGGCCACTAGACTGGTCTCCTTTTGCAAAACTGTGTTTAGGAAGGGACAAGCATGGCTAACTTCTCAAAGCCAGCTCTGCCAGGAGGGTGCCAGGCTGTGTGGCTTCACCCAAGCCAGAGGTGTAGATGTGAAGACAAGCCCTTCATGTCACACCTGGACACCCAGGCACCATCAATCCTCCCTTGGTGCCCTGCCCTAGTCTTTCCTCTTCACCATGCCAACACTTACCTTGGGTTAGGCAGTCCCCCTGATTCAAGCAGACCTGTCAAAAACCTCCTTAGTTTCTCTGTCTCTTTCCGGAGGAGTGGCTGCATATGGATGTGAACCTCAGTTGATGTTGGAGGAAGGCTGTGCCATGCCCCACGCAGCTGTCACTGGGCAGCAGTGCCAGCCAAAAGCACTCACTTATGGGGACACGGTTCTCCAGCTTGTTTTTATTTTTGTTGGTTATCACATGCAATGTAGTCATGGCCTGAGCTTGTGAACTAGAGGCTCTGTTTATATTCAAGCTTTGCATTGTGTTAGGCTTGTGCCTACTTATTATGTACTTTTTCACTTTAACACTCAGTGTATCTGCAAAGTTGAGTGTGGAATGGGGAAGGATTGTGGATTTGCTTTGGTTTTCTCTGCCATAAATACCCAAGATAATGCATGATGCAAGGATAGGCTCAGCACCGTCCAGCATCATGTTAATAGTATGTTCATGTTCACAGCCTGAAATGCACTGTCCTAAACACACTGTCCACTTTTAAATGATACTGCTGTAACAACAGAAAGATCTAAGTGGTAGAGATTTCTTCGGGATGCCTGTATCAGTGTTTCCTGCATGCCTGCTTTGTAAGCACTTTGGCCATGGAAATAGTTAAATAATCTTGGTTAAATACCTTCTATATGGTCAAATATATTGGTGATGCTTAAACAAAATTGCATAATTTTAGTTTGAAATAATCTTTATTGAAACTGTGCTGCTTAGGTTGCTAAATGAGGCATTCTCAATGCATAAAATACTGGCTTTGTGTTCACGTTTCTTCTTTGTGTCTGTCCATCTCATGCACTTGATGTTGGGAGCACTTGTGGACAGAAGAGGAGCACCTGGTGGTAGTAGCAGTGGCTTAACTTGGCAGTACCTGGAAGTGAAGTGGAAATCTTGTGTGAAAGTGAGAGGGGGCAGAGCTCACCTCGTTTCCCCACTGCAGTTAATCTGCCTCTTCCCCTGCTGTCCCAGTGTGACTTGGGCTGTTGCTCTGCCAGTGGTTTTGCTGGAGCCACACAGTGTCTGCGCCTTTTAGTTATTTGGGAGTGCTGCCAGAGACTCCCCTGATGCAGACAATGGGAAGATAACGGCTTTTTTTTTTTTAACAGTTTTTATTTCCATAAAAGCAGAAGAGAATTTCTTGAGACATAGAAGAGGCACTTCTGTAGGCTGAGGGTGTCCTTCCAGCTCAGCATCACAGACCTGCTGCATGCAGCAAACATGGGAGAGGTTCTCCAAGGTATTTATAGTGCAAAATATTAGGCAAACCAAATGACTACCAGCTCCACTATATGGAAATGCATATATGTTGGAGTCTGTATACATTTGCAGTGCAATACGTACCTGAGAGGAAGTGTTCATGGAAACTGATAGAAAGGAAGAATTGAGGAAACGTAGAAAGGAATTATTTTATTTTGTTTAAAAGGCTTAGCCAAAAACCTCCAGCCTTCTGGGAAAGATACCAAGGTGAATAGAATGTGTGACTCATTTTTTAGATAGAGATGAATAAGGATGGAAGAGTTTAGTAACAATTGATACACGACAGTACTAGTTTGTAAAAAACTTTGTCTCTGCTGTATGGTGCAAACCACTGAGAACAATCTGTTTCCCTGTAATCTAGGTATTATTTTATTAATACTTTTTTATGTGAATGCTGAGGCAAAGTGAACTGAGTTAGACACATCTTAGATAATTGGACCTTAGGTGAAATCACTTTTAAAGTACAAAATCTAACAGTGACAAGGTATTTACTGCAGGATCACACAAATCTTTGCAGGTGTGGATCAGAGAACATGATCCAGATGATAACAGACTTTTCATTACTCACATTAGTGTGCATTGCACAATTCAAATACCATTGAGAAATGAAAGAAGAACGCTGTTGTCCATTGAAATCTGGAACTCATGTTACAGTGGAAGTTCCATAACTGTCCTGCATCTTGACACACAGTAAATACATTAATTTTTCTTATATTTTCTGTGCATTGTGCTCAGGAAGACATATGAAAAAAAAAAGTACTGTCATCAGTATTAGGCTGACACCTGAACAGCCACCTGAAACAGTATACTCTCACCTGCATTATACATTGGTTTTATGAAAAGCCCAGTTTCGGGTCTATTCTCAGATCCTTCCTTGATTCAGTACCATTACACTATTTCAGATGAGAATGGTATTTGTTCTGTACTTCACTATCTCCTAGGAGAGGTAACTTAAAACAGTTCCTTCCCTACAATGGTCACAGTCTTAATCTAACCTAATTTAACAACAGAAAACATAAAGACAACACTTTTCCCCACCAATCAACCCATATTCCCCAACCCCAGATAATCCTTGCGTGTTGCAGTAACTGTTGTGTGTCTTCATCTGGGCCTGTTTTTGGGACTGCAGTCAAAACTTCGCAAGGCGTCTGTAAAGGGACATGGTTTACTTTGTATTTCTCTGGATTCAAAGATTATGAGGCCTGCTAAAATGGTCTTGTCTTGAGCTGTTTCTTAAACAAACAATATTCCAAAGAAAAAAAAATAGAAGATGCTACAGTAATGTAATTTTTAAATTTTATATTCCTCTACATATGCAGTACTCTACAAATCTGGTAAGTGGCACTGCTTGTGATTATTAAAGATTTCTTAAGATGAACACCAACTAAGATAATTTTAAAATATTTACCATAATTCAGGAATTCTTTGAATTATGATTAAGGAGAATGAGATGTTAAGAAAATCTCATTTGCACGTACCCTTCTTAACTGCACTTGCCCATGATAATGACATTTTGCTTGACAAAAATTATAAGGTACATGCTTAATGTATCTTTAATTGTCTCCTCATGTAATTTCTCAACTGAAAATGAGAGTGTCATTAGTTGAGTCACCCGTGCTCCTTCCTCCCTTCCCCATACTTGACTTAGAAAACTTTGCTAGCGCGTATAGAAATGTACAGCCAGCAGGGACTCCTGTGGGGTCTGTCAGGGCAGACACGAGGCCTTCTCATGGCTCCTGGAAACCCATCCCTCCTCACAGGTCGTTTCTTCCCATAAGATGGAGTGAGTGTCTGCCACGGTGCTGTGTCCTCTCTGTGGGCTCTGACCCAAGTGCCTCATGGGTCAGAGTCAAGACTGTGACTCGGTTGAGTTGGCACCGACACAGGTCCCTGTGCCAGGGAGTGCCAGGCACACGCTGTTGGAAGGACGTTTCTGCAAGAGCTTTGTGGCTGGAGAGGGTGTCAGGGTGCTTTAGTGGAGGTGTAAAGGATCTTCACATGAATGAGGAGAAGGAGACATAGTTCTCGACTTTTCTTGAGAGGTCCTGGAACTTCAGTTCTCTGTGGGCATAAGCGGGCAGAACATTGCCAGGTCAGGAAAAGCAAGTGGGTAGAAGGGCAGAAAAAGGGAAACCCGTACTTATACTGCCTTGCTATTTTGTGGGAAGGTTAAGTGATAAATAGAACAAATCATTTATGAAGGTGGCAATAGAAGAGACTTTTCTTTACTGGCCTTTCTTTATGCTGGCAGAACTAGCAATTTGGGTGAACCTGACAGTCTTTGAGATTACCTTGGAGAGGCTTGTTCATTAGTGATGAGTGCTGTGATGGGAACTGTCGTCTTGTTCCTGAGAGGACGTGCTCGGGGTTGTTGCTGGTCCCCAACGTGAAGCTGTGGAGACTTGCTGCATGGGCAGGATGGTGGGTCAGTGACAGTGAGACTCCTGAATTTAGTTTCCAGTGTTGATGAAAACTCTTTTCTTAATGCCCAAATGGCCCTGAGAATGAGATTTTTCTCTTTATTTTCACACCAAAGACAGGTATATATGGTGAAGAAAGGTCACAGGCAAAAACTAACCTCATTGACCAATCTCAAAATAAAGGAGCTCGTTCGATTGCCCCCACGATGTCTGGGGTAATTTCGTTCAGGTTATTAATTAAGGTGAGCTTGGTAAAATGTCCTAATGCGCTGAACTGGTGAACTGAGCAGCGGATTTTGCTACCTGTGTGCAAGAATATTGTGTTTGCTTCCTTTAGCTACTGACATAAATAGTAACTCGTTAAAGGGCATATCTCCAGGCTTTGCCTTAAGAAGTAGATGAAAAGATAATTGCTGGATAAGCAAGTGAACATGGGGGACTGTAAGAGCAAATGCGACTGGTTGTGAACCAGTAAAAATCTCCTTTCAATCAGCCTGGTTTTAGGGCTGTAATCTCCCCTGGGCAGAGAAGGTCTCTGTCTCCACGTTGCGTGGCTCCGAGAGCAGCCTCGCCTCTTGGTCCTGCGTGAGGCCGTGGGCACTGAAGACAGGCCTCTGACTGTGGCTTACAGCTCTGCTTCTTACCCTGCATAAGCTGATCCGCTTTCATTTCTGCTGGTATTCTGCTTGGCATTCTTTTTGTGAAGTGCTTTTTTGTTTTGTAGAGACCTATTTATCCCTCCCTTCCCTGCACCAATGGAGGTTTATTAGATCGCATGGCAGCCTGCCATCTTCCTTATTAACCGAGCTTTTTCCCAAATAAACATGCTCCTTGTGTGCATGTCTCCTATTTATGATTTACTTCCCATTATAAAGCTACAATCTACAGTATTAAAAATAATACACAGACAGATGTTTATGAGAGGCTGAACAGGGTTTTATTGTACTGACTCTGGTATTTGTGGTTTATATTTCTTTAATCTCTAGTGAAGTGTGGTTCCTCCCACCCTCCCCAATTTACTGCTTCTGCCTCTTATTATCCTTCTAACAGGTGATGATGCCCTTTAAACATGCTTTCTTTCAGGCTCTTACGTGCTGCAATATGAGCAGGAGTATGAATAAGTATGATGATGTTCTTAAAATGGCATCTTTACATAAGAGATGAGAAATTAGGCCTTTTTTCTGGAGATCCAGATCCACCCACCTGGAGGCAAAGAGATCCTCACCTTCCATTTACATGACCTCAGTAGAGTGTTTGATCACCCTCTGCTGGCTGAGCTGCCCGGGCAGCTGCCAGTCTGTTGGATTTTGGGAGAGTGCCTTTCCGCTCTGATGAAGTCCCAGACATCACTTAGGATTTCGTTTTGTGCGTTTGAACTGTGTTACTACAGTTTAGTCACAACAGTTTGAAATCACTGGCTGCATATATAGTTTTTTATTTTTTATTCGAATGGATGGAAGAGAATTCTGCCCCTGGGTCAGATAATCATCTCAGACCCATTAAATAAGTAGCTGTGACATGCATCATAACAGTGGCCTAAACCACCATATTTTTTCAATATGACACTTCGTTGCTTTTTTCCCTTGGCCTGTGGTTGGGCTTACATTAGAAAAACAAACAGCACTTAGCTATAATTAAAAATGCCCTACGGTAAGTGGGATGACAAAACAATGGGAATGCTGTTCATATGGATGAAGTCAAGTGTAAATGAAGTCTAAAAGAATTAAGTTGAATGCAAGGATAAAATTATCTTGTTGGCTAGGCACAGAAAGTATAAAATAAGCCTACCCAATACATCAGATCTTGCATTTCACAGTAAAAAATCTGATCAGGGTAGTTTTTTTGTATCATGAGGCAAATCCATCTTTTGCTGTAGCAACAGAAACATAACCTTCAATTAACTATTTGAAATTATTTGAAATACAGTCGTATGTTAATTGGTAATTGTCAAGAATTTTATGCATACAAGCATCTACCTTGAACATGTGTGCAATATACTTATTTATACTACTTGCATTCAGTTTCTAAAAATAGGAAATGTTCATAACAGTATTCTTAGTATTCCTTTTCTTTCAAGATAGTCAAGGTCTACCTCGAAGTATGTTTATTAAAATTTTATGTTGAAGAATCACTGTATCATAGAGATAGTTTTTTAAAATTGTGCTCCAGACATAATTATGAACATAGTAAGACATAATTATGAGAATGGTTTATATTTTTCAACCTCCAGTAGCTGTCATCTTGCTTCAGGTTTAGCTCTAGTCAGAGCCTTGCTGACCAACCGACTGATGTTTCACTAATTGCCACTTGAAAATGAAAAGGGAAGCTGTCTAGCTTTGAAACATTATTCATGAAAGAAGGATCACACTGGCTTGTTTTCAGAACAGGATCTTTTCCCCCTGTCTTGTCTAGACAGGCCAAGTATAAGACTTTGTACTGAAAAGGGCTCTCTGGTGTGTCATTAGGCATATTGGTTTAGTCTGGACTGGTCTGGATTCCCTGGTCGGAGTGTTTTAAGGTCACTCCTTGTATTTTGGTACAGACCTCTGCAGGTTTATTTCAGTTTGACAATACTCTAATGTTTGCTTTCTACTACCTCTGTCAACCTGACTTTGGTCCATCTTGCTTTACAAGGAAGGGTTCTTCTCTGGTTTTAGTAAAAGCACACACTGTTTAAATGCATTCACTAAGCAAACTAAGGTACTGAATTTTTGTTCACAAGTTGCAAATACCAGATCCTAAGCATATTCTATGTTCAGAAGTATCTGTATTTTCATTGAATAATCTATTTAATTAATTTATCCTATTCCTGCAATATATTTTTTCTTTGAATGTTTCTTTCAGACTTCAACAGAATGTGATAATGCAGACTAAGTTTTGCAATTTTGTGTCCTCCATGAGATATTACATTCTGTTAGATTTAGACGTTACTTTTGCACATGCATGAGTGAGAAAAAGAGGAAGCCTCAATGCTATGCAAGCACTGCTCAGCACTAACCAAAACATCGGTGTGACATCAACACTGTCCTACAACACTGTGCAACCCAGGCTATTTGGATCACAAATCCAAATAACCACCATAGCGTCTGTTGTGAAGAAAGTTAACTCTATCCCAGCCAGGCCCATTAGAGGATGACTGCTTCCTTGGCAAATAGATTTGGTGGGAGATCAGAAGGCAACATGATTTTTGACAACACGCCCCGTTTTCAAATCAACACAGAATTCCCGTGGTATTGTGAGCAACCTTCCAGTCAATGTGGGCACATCAAAAAGAGGACAAGAGGCCTGATGACTTTTTTTTTTAAGCACCTTCACAATGGCAGTTTTCACATGTGTGAGGCAATGAGGAGGCAACTGTAAACAAGAAAAGTTGATTGAGTCTGCTTTTTGATTTCAGATTTCAGTGTGGTTTGTTATCTATAACAAACACCTTCTCACCCTTAAATCACAAATTATTTCTTCTGGTTAGTCCTCTTATGATAATGTTAGTTAAACCCCGAAACTTTAAGACTTTAATATAGCTATGAAAAATGTAATGCTTCGTCTAGTCTTTTGTGTGAAGACTGTATAATCTGGTGGCAAACAGACACCTAGAGTTCTTAGCTTTAACTACTTTTGACTTGACATCCTGCTTAAGCATTTTATATCAGCCATGGGGGGAACACGGAAAGCTTTACATTAGGACTCAACACAAAGGCACAGGAAAGAAGTAAATAGTTAGCCAAAGAAGCATGCCACATATTCTAACTGCAAGCAATGTGGTGATTGATTCTTTCTAATAGAAGCATTATGTTCTTTACCACTCTAATTTAACACTGTGTTATATTCTTCATTTAAGATACCTGGAAAGTTTGAATCCTTTCAAGGCAACTTTTTTAACCTTCCAAGACAGCTTTGTTCATTTCTTGTTCCAGTTTCTTCATGAAATTGCAGAAATGAGTCCTAAAGCATTTTAATTATCAGATTCCTAATATTGAGCCTGGTCTTTAAGTCTGCTTTCCAAAAGTAATTGTTAATGACCTTTTCAGTTCCATGGGTTTCAAAGGCTTACTTCATTTGGTTATGATTTTTTTTTGGTTATGATTTTTTTTATAGCCTATACTTGAAAAGAATCGAAGCCCTTCAATGCCTCTTCAGTTCTTCGTTGTAGCAGAGAAGAACAGAGCAACAAACAGAAGAAAATAATTTGTTTATACAGTATTTTATTCTACAATTTTCATAGATCAGAGACTGCAGAGTTGAACTGACAAAGCTTAAATTTGAGGACCTCATTTAGGCAAATACTAATTTTATAAGTGCACTTTCACCAAATGAAATAGATCAGTTTTTTTCCGCCATGGGAAATTCTTGTTTTCCTTGTATTTCATGCCTTCTATTTATATTCCTAAGTAACATTTTATATGTTACACATATTTATGCATACAATTTTTTATTGCAGCAGGTTCTTGCTGGTATGTGTACCAAAATATCATTAATACTCTTGAAAAGTGTTCAGAGTGAAGTCTGCAAATTGCTTTTATCTATAAAGCAAATGAAAAATGAAAATGAATTCGCTCCCTTTCTCAATTTCTCTTTCCTCTCCTTTGCTATTACCATGCTTGCATTATGCAACAGACACATGTGAGTAAGTGTCACACCTCAGTAACTGATTTAGGGACCTTTTAGAATTGGAGGACCTGTTGTCGCAGTTCAGACTAAGTTAAGATTAAAGCAAAGTCTTTTGCTAATACTGTTGAAGATGAACGAATTCTGTCTCTTTGCTGGGAAGGACCAGAAATCATCTCTCTGAAGCAGAATCAGCCAACCCATACTTCAGTCTTAGGGAAGCCCAGGGTCCAGTGAATGGCACTCCTTTAATAAACTACTTGTGAGAGTTTCTAATTCTGTCTGCTTTGCCTCTGCTTGTGAATGACAATCACCAGAATTTGTCAACATGCTGTAGTGTAATCATTAAATTTTAATTTGTCTAGATATAATGTGTTCTCTGTTCTATATGTGTATTTAACTTTGGAACAAGCCTAGTGAGAAAGCTTTTTATAATTGTATGTGTGTGTTTTTGAGAACACTTCCTAATTACATCTCCAGTACTTGCTGTAAAGTATACTTGGTCTCAGAGGAATTGTTCTCATGATGGAATCATATTTAGGGGAAACTGTTCTTTTTTTTGGTGTAAAAAGGAGTGTAACAAAGTGTAAAATCTACAGCATGCCTGTATTTAGCATTCAGACACCTTATAGGTATTTTAGAAGTTTACTGACTTTTAAGGAACACTAGAATGTGGGATTCAATGTGCAGACACCAAGTGCTTGATTGTAATTAGGTGGGAGACTGGCAAATTGGCTTTGGGAAGGTAGTTAAGGAATAATTGTCTGTGTCTGGACAGGATTGTTCCTGGTTACAAACTGTGCTGTTGCCTTACAGCTGATGCAAGTCTTTTTTTAATGCGGGACAATTATTATTTTTATTATTAGTGCTGTCTTGCCCCAAATATGCAAGGTGCCACACAAACATGTATGAGAACACGGTCTTTGTCCAAAGTGAACTGTAATCAACATGAGCTGCAAAAAATATGGCTTATTATTAAAAAAGGTGAATTTTCCTAAGTGGGAAATCTCGTTCACTAGTGGTTTGATTCTGGTGATCAGGAATGTGTCGCGTGCATATTTATACATACAATGCTATAAGGACAAAATTGTTTGTTTTGGTGTTGAAATGCCAAAGACCCATCCACCATTATAGCATCTACTTGAAAAGTATTGTCATTTTAGCACTGAAGAAGGGTAGGCATCAATTTTCTCACAAATTTTTGTTTTGGTTTCTTTTTTGCCTTTCAGAGTGCAAATTCACCTGCGCCAGTGGTAAATGCTTGTATCTTGGTTCACTGATTTGTAACCAACAGAATGACTGTGGGGATAACAGTGATGAAGAGAACTGCCTGCTTGTAACAGAGCATCCACCTCCAGGCATCTTTAGCTGTGAGTATTGGCTCCTTGTGTGCATCCATGTATGTATGTATGTCAAATATGTCTGTTTACCTCAGAAATCAGTCTTTTTGGAAACTTGGTCTGCAGTACGATATCGAGGGAGTATGAGACAGAGAAAGTAAATACTATTTTTCTCTGAACTAGCAGGGATTTGTGACACAGTTTCCCCAGGATTCTAAACATGGAAATTTGTAGTTATTCCAAGGGAGTTTGTACTACAGACATTGAGATTATAATCATATGGATTATATGTGGCCTCTGAGAAAGCATAATGAAATTTTTTTTCCCAAGGTTCTACAAAATATTCTGTGCTCTAAGAGTCTTTATATGCTATTTAGACTATCAAGAAAATGATAATTTTTCTGTTCATCATTCCTATTAGTTTTACTGGTGCTGAGATCAGCATCATTTGGTAGATTACTGACCTTTGTAGGTATATATTTAAAATAGTTTTAGTTGCTATTCTTTGGTGCATACATATTGCACACAGAGTGCCAGAGTTTATCACTAGAATTGAGTTCTTAGTGCTTTGCCCTCAGTGATATACACTGAAATCAAGCTTTGTTTTTGCTTTTGTTTGTTCTGCAATAATTTATTTTTAAACCACAATTCAGCTTTCTGGATGGGTGATAAATTTTCCAGTAAGGTTTCTTATACACAGGTACAATAGAAGTGGTTATGTTACTTCTGCTTTCCAGATGGTTTTGTTCTGCCCATACTGACATCCCTCAGTATTCTATTTCACTTCTGGTTGTGACTGTGTGACTTCCTATGTCTTAGGAATATCTGTTTTGTTATGTTGTTATTAGTAATAGGAATTATGAGCAGCATGTATCTGTAATTTTTCTAATTAATGCATGGGGCTATCAGCAGGAAAGAATCAGTGTAGTGGATTCAGAAAAGAAGTCAGGTGTTGGATATACAGCTATCCTCCTCTACCCTCTAACCTCCAAGTGAAGATGTTCCTAAATGCTGTACTCTAAATTGTTTAAATCTTGTACTTTGTGTTACTTTGGTACCTTTGCAGTGATTTCAGTAGCTTTGAAATAATAATGACCTATGTATCCTTTTAGGCTATTTCATTTTAGTTTTGTTTTAATTTGTTTGGTTTTGAGTGGACATCTCTCCCAAGTCCCAGGACAAGACATAGGCTTTGCTGATGAGTCCAAATCAAAATGTCACATTTGCCCATAACCTTGGCTTTTGAGTTCTAAAAAAGTTACACTTTAATATTTATTCATGCAAAACTTGTAAGCATATCTTCAAAGTTCAAATAGAGGAATTCTTTTTGACTGGGATACTGTACAGCTCTTCTCTTAAACCAAGCCAGCACAATTGTTTGTCCAAAAGTGGCCACGGAAACCACAGTGGTATCACATGGAGGGAAAGGCTTTGGTGATGAGCAGCAGCTGTGGCATTGCAGGTGGTGGCCCTGCACAGCTGCAGTGTGACACTGGCACCTTGTGAGTTCCTAAGTGGAGCCTCTTAGGTGGAATTCCCAAACCCTTCTTCATTCTGAGGGCTGACACAACTGAGGTCTGACAACGAGGGGGCTGGTGGTTTTGCAGTACCCCTCTGTGCTGGTGGCAATCATGCAGTAATCAAGTATCATGTTGGCACCTTCTCCTCTAAAGGCCTTTGGACTCTAGAAATTGTTACTTGCTTGATCCAGGATCTGCTAACTTCCTGGTCTTCCCCTAAGTCACATCTGTCCCCTCAGGTGGTGCTGTAGATCATGAAGACAGACCTGCCTGGTCAGCTGGTGAGTCATTCCCCCTGCCTCCAGCGACATAAAGTTTATGCAGACCAAACCAAACAAAATGTGTCTCTGAAAACCTTCAGCAAAAGGTTCCCTACTGCTTTCATGGGAATTGCAGTTGGCGTGTTTCATGATCCTGTCTCTGGAAAGTCGTGCAAGTTGGCAGCATTTTTCTTACTTCTCAGTGGACTTGGAGAAAGATAGTTAGCTTCCTCCTCAAATCAGCCTTTTACTGCTGTGAGGGCTGTTACCACCCATCTGTGGGTGTTAAAAAACCCCCAACAAACAAAACAAAACCCTCCAAGTTTGCTCATATGAATTATGTTTCCTTGAATCTGTTAGAGTTGTTCATTTTCTCTGACTGCTTCTAAAATATGGTGTCCAATAGGCCTACTACTTGAGATCTCCCAAGTGCTGAGGGAAGAGGGGTAATTAGGTAAACGGTCTTATTAAGTCTTTCAAGAACTGTATTTGCTGGTTTTGCAACAATATTGGAACTAAGGAGTTTGTAAAAGAAATACTGGATTCATTGCTAGGAGCATTTGGAAGTGTTCAACTTTTTGCTCACCTTGTGGCAGAGAAAACAGTTAATTATTTGTTGTATTTGAGGATATTGACAAATATTTTTTCATTGCAATAGGGACTTTGTGACAAGTGCTGTTAAATAAAGGGACTTTGGTTTTAAGTAAAAAAACCCAAATCCCAGTGAAACGGGATCATAATGGTGAAACAAAGAGGAAAAAAAAGAAAAATAATACAACCATAAACTGTATTTAAATTATATTTATCATATTCTGGCTATTAAACAGACTACTACATAGTAGAAATCAGTGGCAGTTGGTAATAGGAAACAACATTATTATGGTCATGTCAGTTAGTTGTGTTGGCTTATTCCAGCTTTGAAAAAATGTTTTTAGAATACTTGCTGAAGTGAGGTCCCCAGGCTTTATAGGGATGACACGTTGAATTAAGAAATGTGTGCATGCTTTTGCTCAATGATTTTAATGGGGATCCCTACCAGAGTGTATGCTCTTGAACTGTCTCAGCTGAGCAGGCTGCCTTTCAACACAGAACTACATACATTCATTGCTCTCTAATTAGTAGCAAGACAGTAATACAGTTCAATAAGAAGAAAATTAGTATTAAGAAAAAAAAAATCACTTGAATATTAAAGCAGGTATTCCTTTCTGGTCAGTGTTACATATCAGCTCTGTTCTTGCATCTTCTTGCTTGTGTGCAGTTCTCGAATGGGAAAGAAACTGTTGAAAGGAGCCACTTATTAGTTTGTGCTGGTTTACATCCAAGCAGGGTATCCTGTTTCTCCCTGGGACTTCCCTTGTCTTTACCTACAGCACATTGTCACTACAACAGTATGCCTTCCCCTCTGCTGTTCAAAGAATCCCTTTGTCATGCTGTATTCAAACCTTCTATCCTCCTGTGATGGAAAAAATATTCATTTAGTTTCAGAGTTATATATAGACTGACCCCAAACAATGTCTAAATAAATAAATTTTCATATGAAAGTTCTGCTTTAGTTTATTTGAGCAGTATGTGCCATGTTAGTGGCACCCCATATTTGCCAGCTGCTGAAGCATTTCTCATTTGTGTTCTTCCAGCAGCCAAATCCAGAATGTCTTGTTGGAGCTTTTTGTTCAGTTAAGTTGCATGGGCAATGGCATAGAAAGAATTTTTTTTTTTTGTAGGTCACCTGCTCCCTGGATCTCATGATTGTAGGAGATGCTATCTTACTGTGTTAGAGGACTTCAAACCTCCTAGATCTGATGTTTCTCTCTCCTTGCCGTTCTTATGTGGCTCTAGTGTGCTAACTGTTAATTCAGTCTTTTAAATCATAGAATGGTTTGGGTTGGAAGGGACCTTAAAGATCATATAGTTCCAACCATCCTGCCGTGGCCAGGGGCACCTTCTACTGGAACAGGTTGCTTTAAAGCCCCATCCAACCTGGCCTTGAACACTCTTATGGATGGGACACCCACAATTTTTCAAGGCAACCCTTTCCAGTGTCTTACTACTCTCACAGTAAAGGATTTCTTCCTGCTACCTAATCTAAGCCTATTTTCTTTCAGGCCATTCCCCCTTGTCCTATCACTACATGCCCTTGCAAAAATGTCGCTACTGAATTCAATGTCTCATGTGCGCAAAGGAAAACAAAATGTGTATCTTTGCAGCTCTTTGATTGTATTAATTTTCCTTTGCTGACTTATAGGTAGGGCTTCCTTACACTGCTATGTGGGCAATTTACTCTGTATAGCACAGAGACATTGGAGGACAGCTGGGAAAATCCAAGGTGTGCTAGAGTCTGATTTTAGATGACACAAGCTGCAGACCAGCAAGTTGATAAAAATAAATGCTAAAGCATTTAAGCTGAACATGTTAAGGTAACAGCTTGCTTGGTTTACACTGGGCTGCAGGTTTGGTGATGCATGTTGAAGCACACCCCTCCTCGCTGAGGACACCCCAGTGCTGCTGCATCTCTCCCTGCAGGTCGCCTTGTGCATAACCCATGTCAGCTTTCAGTAGGGCTACTTGTTTTTGTTTTCATCAGCTGTAAAGGCTTATTGATTGAGATAATGGAGATGACTGTTCTTTTAAGACTACTTGGAGGTCAAGGGTGTATTTAACAGCACAAAGCCATGATAGGAAAAATGAGGCAAAGAGTAGGATTTTAAACATTGCAGACTTGGCCTTGGCAGCAGCTTGCCATGTGACCTGGAGAATTTGGACTCCAAAGAACTGAAACAATGTGCCTGCCTCTAGAAGGACACAGTTCATTTGTTTGAGTATTTCCCTTTGTTTCACAACAAACAATCAGCCTGCCTTGTCCTGCTAAAATAAATTAGATTTTGAAATGGGAAGTGTAGTCTGTTATCTGCAAGACTGCAGTGTCTAAGTCATGTCTTATTGAGAAGGGTTGTGGTGGTGGAGATTTTAGGATTTTTAATTGCTTGGTGGAAAACAGTACAGGTAGTTGTCTTTGCTGTGATCTGTATGTGTTCGTGGGCATATCAAACACAAATATTGACATGCTTGAGAATTTACAGAAGAATAAAATAAGTGAGAACAAATCCTTCTTGTCATGTGCAAATTATGTCTACATCAAATTTCAAGTTGTCAGCATTGATGGAGGTGATGTGTCATGGCTGTTTTGGCATAGAAGAGTTTGCTGTAGGAGTTCATTTTCCTCTGCAAGGTAAAAAAACCCAAACAAATCAAATATATAGCTCTCCCTTTCACCACCCCCACCTACTGCTGTCAGCTCTGAGCTTTGTAGGGATCTGCAGGGGGTTGGAGAATGATTCTGTTTTAAAAACAAAAAGCTCAATCAAAGGAAAATATTTTGTTTAAAGAGACCTTTGGCATCCCCCTCTGACTGTGACACTGAATTTGTGCAGATAAAAACAACCGCTTAGATTTACATTTTGATTGTGCTTCTGCTTTCATGTGTGCCGGGCTGTCCCACTTCAGGTGAAATTTATCCATTTCTTTAAATATTTAGCAGTCTAGCGTTGATGTTAATGAAAGTCTGGCACTGCTATTTTGAGCATTGCAACAATGATAGTAATTTTCAGTGTCAGATTACTGCTTCTCGGAGGAAAAGGGAGATGGGAGGAGGGAAGAGCAGAAAAAAAAAAATTGTTTCGGCTCTAATAGAGTTTGTCATCAGCCTGGCTGTGCCAGACAGATGGATCATGAATACTGTCTAGACGCTCTCTGCCTGAGTGGAGCTGTGGTCTCTAAGGACGAGCAGTGAGACGCCGGCTTAAGTGACTGGGGAAAGTCAGGACGTGCTCCCCTCTCACCAGATAGCGATCCGGGCTGATCGTGCCCGGCGGTTCTGGGAGCCGGTCAATACCGAGCTCCGCTGAAACTTGGCTGTTATGGGGCTTTGGGGGGGGAAAGGAGAGGGATGTTGTTATGACAGTATTGATTTCAGCCGCATCTGCCCAGGGACTGCGGGGCGATTTAGCTGGGAGCGTAGATCTCGGGAGGGGCTGGAGTGGGAGAGTCATCATCTGGCCATAAAGTGCATGCATAAAACTGCGTGGTCACCTGTATTTATCAATTGCTTTAGTCACAGTAGATGCTGGAAAATGCTTACTTACTTGCTTATGTTTTCTTGATTTGGCCACTTGTTCAGAAGGATTCATCCGTTTCCCTACCCGGGGCTCCCTGCGTCCCCGGCTGTTAGGATGAGGTTACATGAGGCTGCCTTTGGAAAGGAGAAGCTGTGGTAACCAGGTGAGACCCATGGCCTAGGGCAGATCTTGTGCTATTTAGTGATCTCTCATGCTGTTACTTGTCCCTTCTCTGTCACTAAGCACAATTAATGATAAGGAAATTTCTAATGCAGATGGAGCAATAAATATTTTTTGACCAGTGGAGTTTTAACAAAAACTCAATTTGATACATATGCTAACTTATTTAAAAAGCAGGAGGTTCTCTGGGGTTCAGATTACAGAATAAGGCATAGCACTCTGGATTTTAGTTCTGTGTATATGTCACTAAATACTAGATAGAGATTTTTATTTAGAAAATCCAACTGGATTTCAGCCTATAGTCCAGTCTTGTTTCTCGAAATGCTATAATCAGGCTCTGTCCTTCGTTTTGAAATAATTTTGTCTTTGCATATTTTTAAAGCACACTATGGAATGTTAGCAATTAATATAATCTTGAAAGTTTGAAAAAGAGCAAAACATTAAGGTGACTTTTGTATATTTTTTTCTTTAAATTTTGTATGTATTTTAAAAAGTACTGTATTCCCTGGCTTTTAATAAATGAAATAGAATCCTGGTCCCACGAATGCTGTAACAAAACTGCAGTGGAGTTCAGTCATGCTAGAGTTTACCTATTCTTCCTCTAAGGCCTTACACTATGAGTGACTCAGACAAGCCAGACATACACATGTATGTGGCCAATAACAACCATGAAACGTGCTGGTACAAAATTAGGTATTTGCATCTGCTTACAAACAGGGCTGAACTCAGCTCCTGGTAAGCAATTTCCATTTCACAAAGTTTCCAGTGGAACATTAATCATATATTTACAGTTACCAAGAAAAAGAAAGAAAAACTCACAATACCGTGCAGATGAAAATGCGGGAATCTGAGTAGCTCTGAAATGCTATTTTGTTAATTCTCAAAGTATCTAAGTCAGTTGTATCACATTTAATCAAGATCTAGAAAAAATGATCTTTAGAGCTGTTTGTGTTTGTTCTTCATACACATTTCATTCACCCTTCCTTCAATTCCTGTTAACTTTAAGGAAACTTCATCCAATACTAAATGTTACTGCTCAGTATGATTACTTTGGGTAATCCTTGTGCTTTCTCCTGTTCCCTTTTTTGGCTACTGATTTCTTACAGATGCAAAAGAGAATTTTAAGCACTCAAAGTGTACTGTGTAATAAAATCTTCATTCAAAGACTGATTTTTATGTATCTTAGAAAGTGGTTAAGCTTCATGTTGGAAATCTCAGAGCAGTACTGCCAGGCATGACGGGACTTTGTATCTTACGTATATACTTCGCTTTTCAAGACACCAGAGCTCCTCCTGGACCACTGTGAAGCAGGGAAATGACCTCCCACAGACTCTGAGGGCATCCTTTTTACACACTGGTTGTCCACCAGAAGTTCAAGGTAGCATAAACATTTCATCAATGTGGGTGTAAAACTCCAGTATGAAAACCACAGTGCAGTCTCATACTACAGGCACAATCTTCCCCCTGGAGAGACGAAGAGAATAAACTGTGAGACAATTATTTTCAGACATGATTTCACAAACACCTAGTATGTGAACACGACATCAGAAATCATATAGAGTGTAACTGAGCAACTTTTGTTACTTTTATTTTCAGTCCACATTAGTAAGTCTTGTCCATTGCTGCCTTCCTTGCTACATTTTCATTTGCAGGGGTCACACTATACAGTGCTAGACACTGCCTAGCTAAACCTCTGTAAGTTTTAGATGCAGTTCTGAAATCCTGCTGTGTGAATTTTACAGCCACAGCTTTCCCCATCAGTCATTCAATTCACGTTGTTTATTGCTAGTAAATGCTCATTAGGAGGAACACTGCATTTGTACTGTACTTGCACTTGCCTAGTATAAGCCTGGAGGAGCCATCAGGAGCTATTTCTTCTGTACAGCATTTGAAGCTTTTCAGGTGCTTAGGCAGTATTGAAAATAACTTATATTTTCATATCGTTTAAAGTGTTTTGTAAGGGTTTAATAAAAATGGTTAAAAAAACCCTCACAAGAAAGGGACATAAAGTCAGAGTAGATCACCTTCCTTCTCTAAGAATGCTGCAGACTGTGATGTTTGATTGCTTTTCATTCTGCAGATGTGTATCTGACCATTTATCTCCAGAAACTCTTCATCCCCCTGATGAAATGCACCACCTTAATTTTTCTTAAGCAGGCTCATCTTCTACTTCTGCTTTAATGTAACAACTGAGATGAAGGTTCATTGAGAGTTTTCCTGTAGGTTCTGGTATGAATACATACACACTGACATATTTCTGTCTGAAGTTTCTATGTAGATTAACATACAGCATCATGCTCAAAGAAATCCATGCTTTTCAGTGATCTCTACAGTGGTCTGTATTGTGAGTGAAATTATGTTTTTCCATATGATATAGTGTTTAACCAAAGCATGTTGCTTTGGTGATTTGTGTGTAGCTCCTTTTCTCGGACTGGAGAGCCTGAGAAACCCTTACGCTCTCCACAGTTTTGCAAGTGCTTGAAAGTGGCACAAGCCATTGTTGCCTCTTGTGATTGCTCCCTCACTTGTTCCTGGGCAAGTGTTTGTGCAGGCACACAGGAGTTGGTTTGGAGACTGGTCTGGTTCTGATGAACTCTGAGAAACTTCCACTTTGTTTTGGCTGGTGTCATGTCTTTGATTCTGTTCTCTGCTCAACTGTGCAAACTCTTGAGCCTGCACAGAATCAGAGGGATGTACAAGTGGCTCTGTTCAGTGGTGGCTTATCCTTGACTGGTTTAAGGTTTCTGTGCCTTAGTCCCTTCCTCTCTAAAGTATATGGTATAATAGACCTTTCCCTGAATACAAAAGAGTTTGGGAATTAAGAACTAACAGTTGCTTTCCCCCTTTCCCCTAATTCTGAAAATCTCATTATTTGTCACTTTTTGTAATAGAAAAATACAACAAGAGTACAGCATCAGAATGGGTCTCTTGGGACCATCCATGGGCTTGGGGTTTTTTTGACTGAACCCAGGCTGGTACAATTTTGATACCATTTTGATAACCAAGTCCTGATTGGCTTAAGTCATGGGGCTTTATTGGAATAATGTTAGCTAGTTAAATTACTACTTAAGAACAGCTCTCCTGGGTCTGACCCAACGCCCAGCTAGCTCAGCATCAAATCTAGCACTAGCCAGTTGCAGATGCTAAGTGAAAGAGTAAAAGCAAATTAGATAAACAGTTCTGCTTTTCCCAGTAAACTGGATTCCTTGGAGGAATGCTGCACTGCTTTGCATGAAGAGCATGGGGTTCATGTCCTCTGGAGAGAATTTAGCATTTAGAAAGGGCAGGAATTGGGGTAAAGAGAAAACGCCTCATTTCAGAAGTGTGAGAATGAGCGAAGATCCACCAACCCTTCACTAACCAGTAGATGTGTGGGCACCGTTGGCTTCTTTTATATGCAGCACATACTTTTCATGTTAAGGCATCCTGAATATAGGACATGAGCTAGAAGGTGCTGAATTCTTGTCAGCTGGAAAGACTATTTGCCTGGGTCTTTTCACTTATTTTGTGATGAACAGGGACTTTTAATTTCTCTTAAGTTTACTGTTTTTTCTGAGTTATGTTGTGGGTTTTTTAGTCAGGATTTGTGGACTGCGTGACTGCTTTCTATTTAATGGTGAACCAAGTTCATCTTGCAGGCTTAAATTTGTCCTGGCTGTTTAAGAAAACAAATGCACTCACTGAGCCTACTGCACGTGGAAAACACAGTTGTCACCTATGACTGTGTAGCACACAGGCATCAGATACCGTGGGAGTACGTGTGTATCTTAGAGCAGACTTGTGCTTATTTTTGTTGTATATACATGCATGTTGTATGCAAACCTAAGGAGTGAATACAGACTGGTTAGAGTTAAGAAAAATACCAGCAACATAGAAGTATCTATACTCAGCTTCTACGAAAACACAAATTGGTATTTCTATCTTTGTTTAAAAACAACTGTTCTTTTAATTACAGGTTAAGCTTAAAATCAAGGCTAAAACAGAACTTCACATTCTATTTAGACCATAAATGAGACAGTGGAACCAATTCTTTATACTAAGTTACTGTTAGGAGCTAACAGAAAACAGATCAGGACAGTGAGTTGTTAAATCAATTGGGTTTTGTGTGTGTGAGATGACTTTTCTAACTTAACAATGTAGTTTAAGGTGCTAAAGATGTATCAAACACAGCATTGTCCAACCATACCTGATAAGATCACAGGTCTACTTATCTTTCCAGCAGTATTGCTACGCTGATAGCGTCTTCCTTCCTTCTCAGCTTTCTCCTTGTTCTTTCCTTCTGTTCAGTATCACTGTGTGATAGTTTCATGAAAGCAAGACACGTGAAGGATCTGGGGGAGGGGTAGAGATAATAGTGAGGCATTATGTGAATACTGAGTCTGACACCTAGTAGCACCTTGATAGAAATAGAAAGCTGTGATCACAGTATTAAAATATGCTAACAAGCTGAAGGAGCTAATGGGCTTAATTTTTACAGTGCAGATGTTCATCCAGCACTTGCGCTGAATGCAATAACAAATGTGTGGGGGCCGATGGTGATGTTGTTGTGTTCTTGGCAGCACAGTCCTCCAAAATAATCTTCCTTTCTTTGATATTTTACTAAGAGTTAGAATGTTCTTTTTTGTGGTCTGAGATAACAAATATATAAGCAAATTGACATGACTAAGGCTGGTTGGGCTAGGGCTATCTTTATTCAAAAAGAGAGTTCTGTAAGAATTGCTGTACCCCTGTGTTTGGTGATGGGGATTGGTGTTCCAGTTCTTGGATAGTTCATGCTCCACATCTCCTACTAAATTTCAGATAGTTTTATTTTTTTTGGTTTCAACACCGAGCTCATCTGGCCAGAATAAACCATTTGCTTTGAGAAACTGTAGAGCTACGGTCTGATATAAGCTCAGCTCCCCGTCTTTCCCAGAGAATAGTGAATAGTCTCCTGGAGAACAGTCACAGTGGCCTGTATTCCACTCCAGTGCCTCAGCCTCACCACCCACCTGGTGGCATTTCACATGGTCACGCTCTTCCTTTGTGTTCAGCGCTTTGCAGCTAATGCCGAGAATGATACTGCTATCTTGTAGAATCTGTCAGCTCTTTCAGTAGGAAACGATCTTGACTTACTTCCAGCAGATTCGGATATTCCTGAAGCAATTACCTTTTGTACCGGTCAAAGATTTGCTAGACATTGATGGGGATCATTATGTTGCAAACCTCTCCTTTTTTTTCCCCTCTCCCTAACAAAAGTACTGGCTTGTTTGTTTTAATTACCAGCAGGAAAGGTGCACGTGGCTTTTGTTTGAATTAAGCTGCAGCTCTCAGTGTGAATACCTGTCACTTTTGATAGCCTATTGCAATGTAGGTGATCAGTCAACTGGCCCTGAGTATTCGGGGCTGGTAGTGCTCCTCCAGCAAATAAATTTTCTGCGGTATAGAACACAGGTTTCAAACCGTGTCCCCTTTGGACAAACATCTTAGGTAATGTGCAAGGAAAATAAATTTCACTGATGTTAGAAAACTAAAGGAAGGACTGAAAGAATATGAGGAATGGAAGACTTGTCAGTTAGTGAATAGGTCTTGCCACCAGTTCCAAGTTTGCTTGACATTTCTGCCACCAGCTTCCTGTGCAATCCTGATGAAATAATTCTTTGTATCCTTTCTTAATTTCCTTATTTTAAAAATGGAGATAATGATGTTCATCTACTTTGCAGAAGTAATAAAAGAAGATGAAATTTTTATGTGTTTGAAAAACATGAAAAGGAATGTTAAGCTGTAACTGTCTCAGAAAATGGGTATTATGTACTGGAAAAAAGTGCAATTAGAAGCTGACAGAGAGAATTTTTAAAAAATTGAAAATATGTGTTTTGTGTTGTACATTGACATTGACACGTACTGTCCAATATTAATACATGTATATTTAATTTTTCACTTGTATGTCAACAAGGAAGTGGATATGCTAGATAGTTTCTAGTGGGTACATAATTTGCATTAAAATGTGAGTCGAGACAAAAGAAGTGGAGAGTTTCATCAGTCAACTGTAATTTGACAATTGAAGCAGAATATCCTAAAATGTGGTGAATATAATGCAATGTAATGATGTTTGGTGGTGTGTTAGAGAAGTTTGAAAAAGAACTTTGGAAGGATTTAATCAAATGAGGTCAGCAGTCAACAGAATGATGGATGAAATTCAATCTTGATTAATGCGAGTAATTCATACTGGAGGGCAAAGTATTAATACATTTTATTAGGTCCTAATTAATTGTGTAATTTAAGGAAAAGGACCACTAAAAAGCCTATGAAAGGCTGAATGAAGACCTCTTTAGAGAATATAGTTGTGGTCAGATAAAGTATTTTGAGTCAATAAAAATAGGATGTGAAATGTTATGATGCTGCTACATAAATCAACATTTAGCCTTTATTAAGAATGCTGTGTTGCTGCAGCACAGAAACATACTGTGCATGTAGAAAACATAGGAAAAAAAGCAGAAAGAAGCTGTGAACAGATCTGGATATGTATAGAGCCCAAAAATTTGGATTCGTTTGCTTTTGAGTCTAGGTAAAGGGTGGGAAATAAAAAGGTACACAGAGCTATGGGTGTGGAACAGAGGTGGCTCAGGCACTTAGTGTGTGTAGTAAGATTAGAAGATCATTCAGTACAATTCAAAGCTGATACAAAAGAAATTTTTTCACCCTTTCTGTCTTTAGGCTGTATACTTCATTACCATGCAATGCTTTTGAAGCCAGGATTTAGCAATACTTAAAGAAAGGAAGCCTCAACACTGAGTCCACTTGTGTGTAATCTATCCAGAGGGCAGTAGTTAAGAAATATATAAGGCCGAAGTTTCAGGCATTCAGTTAATTTCTAGCTACAAGATCATGTTGAGAGTTTGGGAGGAATTTTCTCATTCTTTTGGGGAACTGAACATCCTTATCCAGGAAGACAGCATGTGGGTTCCTAAGTGTGGTGTGAAACTGAAGTCCATAGTAAGCGACTTGTAATACTGCTCATGGCAGCTATGATCAGAGTCCTTATGTGCACTTTCCCTGACTTAGGTAATTACTGATATTGCACGTAACAACCCTCTGTCATATCTTATAATGCAGAAATCTGGACTGTCTTGTGTATCTGTCTTTCATAGAAGGTGGTTAACTAGTGAGGCTGGCAGACTGAGTTGCTCAACAAGTGAAAACTGTGGTATCTCTGCCAGCTTGTGCTGGATTCCCTATTGCACACCATGCTGTAGCCCTGGGAGGGGTGATGAGCACATCTCCAGCACAGGACAGCACGCTGACGGAAAGAGTTTACTAGGAATTGCAAAGGAAGCTGGTTTAAGCAAGCGAGGATTAGAATTAAATGTGTTGCAATGTGGATCGGTATTTGATTCTTTGAAGTTTCCTGCTGCCCTTCTGTCCATTCAGCTCATGTGGTTAATAAACCAGACCCTCAGAAATGTCCACTCCTTAAGCATGATGTACTGAACTCCGTATGTAAATGCCCAACAGTAGTGGACAGCACTTGTAGATCTCTTCTTCTGGGAGGTGCTAACAGTTTCTTTGCCTATTGCAACACGAGCTCTCCATTAATTAGGACTTTGAGAGAGAAACGTGTGTAGGCTGCGAACATGCAGAGTGATGCAGAGAGGTGGGAAACAGATGTGTGGTCATATATGCACCAGCCAGCGATTAGTCAGATACCATCCGCCTGCTAATTAGTGCCTGGAATGTTGAATAACGTTGGTGTTTGTGCGATTGCTTGAGTGCAGTCCTGCATCTGGTTTTCACACTTGTCTCCATCGCTACACAGTAACATAAGTAACATGCTTCAATTAAAATTGTTTTGAAAGTGATGTATCTAGAACTTCCTTGTTACAACAGATTAATTTCTTGGTGTAGATTGCTGTAAGTATAGGGCCATCAGCTTTCTGTACCCTTGAAGGGCCAGCATTTGGGTTAACACTGGAGAGGAAATCTGACTCATCCATTTTGCCTCCTGTCATGGTAATGAACCCAGTGTGTGCCATCTCAACTTTAAACTACCCCCTTGGTGATTCTCACTGTACCCCTTTCAGTGATGAGTCAGCAAAGAGAAGCCAATTTCTGAGCTGCCATAGCTGGGGGAATTACATTATAGTATTACCTGGATGACAAGTGGCTCCCTAGGAAAACTATTGCAATTTATTTAAAGTTTGTGTTTTGCTGTATTATCACTAAGAATTTTGATGCAAAGTATTAGTATTTCCAGTTGCTATATGCCCTAAAAAAACTATGCATGCATGTGCACCCATGAGCATATATTCTTAGAACAGACTTTTTTCTTTTGTGAAGTCCAGATCCGTGATATGTCTCAGTCCTGCACATCATTATAGGAACAGACAGTAGCAGACAGCACAATTAGTGTTGCCACACTGGGATTATAAATTATCTACTACTCTATACTGTGCTGTATTCCAGGTAAAAGGCACATCTGTAAATCAGAAAGAGCGACTCTAAATGTGATGCCAGAACATAAATGCAGAGACGATTTTTCTCTGATCCAGTTTCTGCATTTGTAAAATGTTTCTCATGCTTTCCTGGAACAACTTCCTTCTTTATACATATGAAAAAGCCTGTGAATTAGAGGAGTGCTTCTAATCTTTCAGGTAACTGGGGAAATAATCCCTCTTTCCCCCCTCCCCTTCTCCCCCTGCTTATCTTCCCTCCCCACAGAATGCTAAAACATTGTTTTTCCTCCCACAGTTGAAAGGTGTATTTTGAAGAATACAGATGAGATATTTGTTGGCTAGCAAAGAATAAAGCGAAACAGGAGACATGTCTTTCAAGTACAAATGGGGCTTAAGAGATCTCTGTTGGAGAGCCTAATTTCTATGTGAGCACAACTGTTTCTCCATATTGCCTGGAACACTTCCGTTATATACTTGGCCACACTTTCTAGTATGGATTCTATAAAGACATCATTTGTCAAGATAATAATTGTGTACAAAAATGTTTATGCACAATAAAAATGGATTTCAGAGACCTTTGAATTGCACCCACAGATACAAAATTTTGCAGTACTTTTCAATATACTGAGCTGGATTAAATGACAGTAATAATAATAAATAGGGTTCCTTTTTCCATTCTGCAAGGCTAACTGAACTTAGTGCTTTGAAGCATATCAGTTAGATTTTATTTTTTTTAAATATTTCTAATTTTTGGCCTCTTTAGTGAAGAAGGTGAAGTATTATTTCAATATCCACATCTTGTTTGCAGAGCGTGTTTTCATTACACTGGTGGTCTCTGTCTGAAAAAGAGCAATCACAGACTTTATAGTGTATTTTTAACTAGGTGGATAACTGGTTATTATAGAGAATGTGTTGGTTTTTTGGTTTTTTTTTAGCTAAACAGAAAAATTACATTAGTAAACTACAGACTGCATAGGCTTTTTATAGAAATTGTTTTCTTTAATTATGTCATATATAAGCCACAGTCAAAAGGTATATTTGTCCCTGATTTCAACAGCAGTTAAGTCATTTAAGTAGCAGCTAGACACACAAATGTGTTCTATATGTGACCATAGTAGCTATTTAAGCTAAGGATTTAAGCAGACAGAATGTAATTATCCCCATTGCAAGACTAATACACAAGGGAAAAATGCCATAGGATTTTGTAATAGCGACAAGTGGTCAAGACATTACATTTATGCTTTGCTAGTTTTACCAGCTGTGTCTCATTCCATTATTCAGACAGACAGACACACACCTCTCTTCTAATTAATTATAGTTGTCCACCAGTGGGGGAGGAAAAAAAAACAACTCCGGAGGTGATTTTCCAGAGAAAATCTGATTCCAGAGTGGGGCCACCAACTGCTAGAAATCTGCAGATGTGAAATAGGTTTTGGAGGTTTAAAAATCTCCGATCATCACATGAATCTGAAAAAGAAATGCAGTTTTTGGGATTTTCTTAGTGATCTACTTATCTCAGTTAAAAACAAAAGAAAATATCAGAAAAATACTTTAGTTTTTCTGCCCTGTGTTGTGCATGCAGCTGCATCTATACATGTTCCACAGTGATAAAACATTACTCTGAGGAAACACAGTGAAGGCAGGGCACTGTGTGTTGGAAACCAGGGTTTAAAGTGCTATTTCCAAATGGACAGATATAGGTGATGATACCACATCACTTGCATTCCTAAACTGTTAATCTTTAAAAAAACCCCTTCTACTTCACATGGTGTGATATTTCCTTGCCAACAGTGCCTTGCTCTCTGATGAAGTACAGTGTTTGTGAGGGAGAGCTGGCTGACCACAAACACTGGGAAATAGAAATGAAAACAGCTAGAAATACACAAGTGTTTGAAGATGGTAGAATAGTTTTTTGGGGGTTTTTCCCATTTTTGGTAGAGGCCTGGGGTAGAAGACAATCTTTTAAAGGTTCTTGACTACAAATAAGAGCAAACATCTAATCCTGTCAGTTGCAGAGGTCTTTGTTTTCTACCTGACTGAATCACTTGCTCCCCTGAAGGCATCAGCCCTGGTCTCTAAATCCTACTGCTGGCCTTTTAATCTTGTCAATATTTTATTTTTTCAATAGGAAGTAAAGCTTCATCTTGACTTTGTAGCCTCCATTTGATTCCTTCACAGGCTAATTGCTGGCTGCCCTTTGGCAGTGTGTTGAAGGTTAGGCATGGATAAAACATGTTTCATGGACATGAAGCCCTCACTATGCACTGCAGTTTTGCACAGTATTTCCACTGCTTATAGGAGTAATTGTATTCTGACAGAGCCTTTAATTTGTCACATTACCTGTCTGTAGTGTACATTGCCTGGAGGAGGTCCCTTAAAAGAGCTGAGACTTCTACAAAATGCTACATTGACATGTTTAAACAGTGGCAATCCTTAGAAAAAAACACCTGGGCTTTCTAGGTGTGTCCATGAAGGATGGAGAAACAGGGACAATACTAGTCTGAGAGTGAACAGATTGGGCGAGATTTGGTAGAGAGACTGGAAGATGGATAACTTGTGGTAGGCAGAGTGAGGCTGCCTGACGAGTCAGTAGGTGGGAAGAAAGCAGGAGGTGTGGCAGGTTGTGGGAAGAAAAAGTTGCTGGAGTTCCCAAAGACATCGCCCTGCCTTGCGTAGCTATTGCCATCTGAAACTCGCCGTGTGCGCGTATGTGCCGGCCGCCCTTCCTGCTGCTTGTCCTGAAGTTGGTTTATTGTAACTCCCTGGGTTTTTGGTTCCTACTGTTTCTGCAGGAAGCCTAGCAGGCAGCTCTGGGGCTCACGGTCCTGGGTTTGCAGTCGGCCGCTCTACACGAGCGTGTTGGTAGTGAGGATGCTGCTCCGGGTGGAGCACCGCAATCCTCGTTTGTTCAGATACAGGGCATTTGGAACACCTAATTGTACTGGCTGTGTTTCGTGAAGAAAACAAGAAGCAATAATCCATCATTTTAAACACCCTGTAAAAGCAATTGGGAAATTAAGTGCTACAGGATTAGGGTCCTAATTGCTCATATATAGTGTCTCAGCTCAGGTTAGTGGTGAAAATAGACCTTGTTCTTTCTTACATGGTATTGTTCCTTTCACTCCTAAATTAGGCAGTGATTAAAAAGATCTATAACTGGAGTTGTCTGGGGCCCTTTGATAGGGCTGGATGGGAAGAACCTCACATTGAAAGAAGCTTTGTTGATTTAGCTCTGCTGGATATCTAAGGATTCATCCTGTCTGTTAATTTCATAAGTACTAAATGTAGTAAATACGCTTAAATTAAAAAAGAAAAGAAAAAAGTAAAATGTTTCAAGTGTTGAATATATTTCAGACCCCTGGATGACTGGCAGATTAAATACCAGGGACCTGGCAGTGTGTGCATGGCTCTGGTTCAGCTGCAGCTCCTTTGACCAAGCTGATGGGCCTAAGGAAAATGACAAGTTAGAGGTTGCCACCATTGGTGGTGAGGAGGGTTAAATAGCATGAATGTGGAGGAAGCTGTGTTTTAATAGTGTTTGTGTTTGTAGTGTAAATTCTTTCATGTCTTCAGTTACTTCAGCAAATACAGTACAAGGGCTTACTACTTTTTCATTTTAGTTTCAAAAGAAGTTGGGAACTAGACGCACAGAACACATCCAGGAAGACCTATTTAATATGGACATACAGAGTAGCAAAACTGGGACCTGGTGGCATAAATGTGGCTCTTTAAAAGTGTTGCTTGGCGTAGTCAATCTACATCACAGCAAATCTATATGTTGGGTAAGCTTTAGCAAATTCTGGGTTGGAAGAAAAGGGTGTGAGGACTTGCTGATTGCAGGACAATGATTCACTCAGTGAACAGATACACTGCGAGCTTGAACTGATGCTGAAAACAAACATGTAGAAAACATGTATGGTGGTACATAGTATGCTGATACTGGTTGTGAGGACTTGAATTCAGGCTTGTAACTAAAAGTACTAAACTTAAGTAAAATGCTTCCTTTCACTGAATGGTAGCTATTTTTTTCAGCTGCCCATTGCTGAGGAAAGAAGTGAAAGGGGCTTATTAAATCTGGCTTCGTCTCCCTTTGATTCAGTTGACGCCAAGGATAGAACTCGCCAGTGATCTCCCCTCCTTCTTCTTGCATCCTGCCATCCTTTGATGTTTTGCCTCCTAAAATCCTTTTTGCCAAATCAATCCACCTCCTTCTGGTCAAAGTGTGGGTGTTACAGTGTCCACTGACAGCTTTGAGCTTCCTTGCTTTCATTCAGGCACTTGGAGAGAGACAATGAGCCAGCAAGGAAGATAAAAGGAGTCATTTAGACTTCAGTTTCAGATGAAAGAATCAAGTTTGGTGACATATTCCAGTCTAACAGTATTGCTTCTGTTCTTTGGGGCAAAATATATAAGAATAAAGCAAACAAAGAAGCATTCATACTGTATCTGCTGAATTGTAATCCTGTCTTGTGTTGTACACCAGGTTTTTGAACCATGTAATTTTAATGAAAAAAATTATCTGGAAGTTTGGGTCCCTTCTCCATTCTCCTTTCTCTTTTCCCTTTCCATTCTCCTGTTCTTTAAAATCATCCCGCATGACTGCTGTAGAAGGAGTTTTCAGGAACCAGTTCAGGTCAAAGTCTGGATTTCATAGACCCATGTCAGGTCACAGGGTTGCTTTGCATGAATTTGCCACTGTCTAATGAGCAGTTCCAGCTTTAAAAGATTTATATCTTATTTATAAATATATTTACGTTATTTAAACTTATTTATGTTATCTCCTTAGGAAGAGGTAGTCTTGGCAGTGTTCTGGAAGGGACTGCAAAGTGTTCAGTGTTTACTGAAAAGCTCTATAGAGCTAGAGTCTGCTGAAAAAATACCCAGTTCATCACAAAGAGCTATTTTCTGGAAGCTTAAGAAGTTGTTTTTTTTGGAGAAGGTCATTTGGGTCTGTATTAACTTGAGCTGATTTCTATATTTTTTCCCACAAAACATAATGTAAACTTTGTACATTCCCAGTGATAAGTCAGATGTTACAGCAAGCTCAAGGAGAGATTTGTACTCTGGGAAGTGAAACTCCACTGAAGCTTGGTGTGTTGTTAAAGTTCTTCTCAGAAACAGACTTCATTCAGCATGTTTAATTAAATTCTCAAAGATGGCACTTATTCCTAGAAATGGATATTAACTAAACTGCTAAGTTGAGAAGGGCATGAGAGGAAAAGAGTAATAAAAAAAATTTAGAGCATGTCAGATGAAGTTCATTTACACAAAAGGACAACACAACCAAGATAAACGAAATACGACTATGAACAAACTAATAAACTAATTTTAATTAAAATTAAGCGTGATTGGATTTAGGTCCTCCTCATTGCTCATGAAGAAGTGGATTTGTACTCTCTACACCATGCCTTCAGAGAGTTCCTGTTTGATAGTTTTAGTCATTCAGTCCAGAAAAAAGGCAACCTGGAAATTGGCTTATTTGAATACTTCTTAATGGTTTTCAATAAAATGAACACAGTTGTTTTATTCTTTTTTTTTTTTTTTTCCTTGGAAAACTCCATTGCATCTATGTTGTTTGGATTTCATTTATCTCTTTAGATCTGCCTCCTTCAGCTGATTACAAGGAGATATGGCATGGTATTTTTTTGCTAAGTCGACTTAGCACAGACTAGTTTTGCTGCCTGAGAAAAGTGTTATCTTTCACCTCTTGCTGGTGTAGCTGCACTTCAGTATTTACAGGTTATATTTTCTTCTGTGGGTTTGGTTTTTTTTAGTTTTTTTTTGTTTTTGTTGTTGTTTTTTTTTTTTTCATTTTTCATTACTGACTTTAAGAACGTCAAATTTACACTTCAGAACAAAATTACTTGAGTATAACAGTACTGGAAAAAAAATGCTTTTGGAGCAAAAAATTATTTAATGAAACTTATCTTCTCCCAAAGAGCCTTTGATGTGAAGTGCCCCAAAATTCTTGTTGGCTTGTCTTGGGTCCTCATTTTTTATTGCTCTATTGAGTCCTCAGGTTTGGACTTTTTGCCCTAATTCTTGTTTACAAAAAATAATATTCTGGTCAGGTAAACATTTGTTTAAAGAAAATGTGACCTATTCTATGAACTTGTAAAATGGGTTGTTTTTTAAATCTGTATGTATTCTGAGCTAAACAGGAAGACTAAAAACTTTTTGTTTAGGATTTTGAAGCCTGTATTGACATAAAAATATCCAAATTACCTAAAATGGTAAATGGTAAATTGTGATATGTTCATCACATAGCAGTGAAAATGTTTTCATGTTGGAGGTGTGATTATGATCTATAGAGTGAGTGCAACAGTGCTAGTTGGGATGTAAAGTTCTTTGCTGGAAATAGAAATGTGTCCAGTCACTTGATGTCAGTGCACCCTTCATTTTCATTGGGTCATGCATGTGTTCCAACTATTTTCAGAAACACTGAGTATCTTCAGATTGGGTGTGATGTTCTTGGTGCCTGGGAAGTTGGCCTTCAGTCTTTTGGATCTGTGACTATCCTACCCCTCATCCACTAGTGACTGTCCAGTTGTAAATCTAAAACCTTTTTTTTTCATGGAGGGGAAACAAAGAGCATATGTTAAGTTAGAAACCTTCTGGTTTAGGGTTGGAATTGTCTCCTAGGGAAGCCACCATGAAAACATTTTTCTCCAACCTAAAATATATAGGTAGGAGGAAAATTACAGAGAGGTATGTTGAAAAGCAAGAAGACATAGCTGTCCCTTGAACAGTTGCTACTGTCCACCCTTGTTAATGATCAGAGCCAGCTGTACAGAAGAGAGATAAAAGGGGAAAAAGCCCAGAAGCTCCTGAAGCAAATGTAAAAAACCAGGGAGCAAGGCTTCCCTTAAATAGGGGAAAAGAGGGTTCTCCAGCATTCAGTGATCCGTTCCTGTATTTACTCATCATAGCTGCTTACCAAACCAAAACATTCTCCTGAATACCAGCAGCGCCATAGATAACTGCCAAGCCTGGGCCTGTGGATGCAGAAGCTGGTGAGGGAAAAAGCCACTTGATGTGAAAGAGTAAAGGGCAGAGGTTGAGTTTATCTGGGAGGACTTTACCCTGGGTGCCCAGTCTTTGTGTAACTGAAGGGACTTTGCATAAGGGACTTACTTATTTAGCATCTTCCAGGAAATCTGCATTTTTTTTCATTTTATTGAAGTTCCGTGTACACTGACGCACATATTCCTGGAAAAGGTCAACATCAGCAAGCAGGTTAGTGGATAAATTTTGTTGACAAGTGCCAGTGAATGACCAAAGAAGGAAATACATTAAATGCAGAAAATGAGAATGGGAGACTGACCTGCTAGCAGACAGCAGAATTAAAGGAGAGAGGTTTGAGGTAGTAGAGAGAGAAAAACAAGACAATGTGTACTTAAAATATAAAGACAACAAACTCCTTCAATACCTATATTAACATGAAAAAATCTTCAGAAATTGAAGAACAGTTTGTTGACACTTTGCATATCATACAATCTCTGTTAGCCACAGCTAGTGTTTTGGTAGGTTGTTTTAGCCTTACGTGGTAATTGATATATTTGTGTTGCAATATGTTTCTGTCAGACTGGTACTTAAACACTTAGGCTGGATAATTTAAGGAAGTTCACTGGGATGGTGTGTACATTGCCCATCAAGGACTAGTAAGGATACAAACACCTCTTTTGCCTGTTTCATGTGCATTCGCATATGCACGCGTTTGTTGTATGGTGTTTTATAATATATGTGTACAAAAAGTAATATCAACATAAAATACTGTAAAATAATATAGAGTATGGAATTTTTAAATTAATATATAAAACAATATAAATATAATATAGTATAAAATAAGCTCTACTGTATCCAACGCCATAGATGAAAACTTAAGTGACAGATGTATGCTAAACAGTGTAAGACTGTTGTAATCCAGCTTCTAAAATTCATAGAATGATGACTATGTGAGTAGTAATAATTAATGTATCAGTCTTTATATTTCTGTCTGCTCAGAGGAATTTAAAACACAGAATAGAATTGTGATAGCATAGTATTTTTTTCAGGATGATTAAAGCTTTTATTAATATCCAGAATTTTTAGATGCTAGAGCAGAAAATGTTATAATTGAACGTCTTGAACAATTTGTGTCTAATTATAAAGAACACTGTGTAAGCAGAATTTGGTACTTTTTTGGAAGTCGAGGTTAAGGTTAAGCAGGAAGGAAGACTGGGTAATGGATTTTCTGAGGGGAAGAACAGATAAGTGGTACATAAATACAGCTTCCTCAGACAGGCTTGGTGTTGGACTACCTAACCTAACGCTAAAATTAAGCAAATTTTTGGCTGCTAATGTGCAAGGTCAGAAAAGCATCCCGTTCAGAATTGGCAGCTGTCTGATAATTACGTTGTTGTTCAACATCTGTTTCTTGAAGTCAGTGTTTTTTCACCTAGACTAAAATACAGACTCATTTCTTGTTCATAGTGTTTGTACTGTTGGATTGTTTGTGGTTGGATTTCTCTGCTTTATAAGACCTGGGGAATGCCTTCCCCAGTGAGATGAGATATGTTCAATAGGTGACTCCTGTTTCTGGGTAGCAAGAACTGAATAAGAAAGAAAGAACGCCCACAATTTTCTATTGCTTCTCTGTTCAGAAAATCAAGAAGACTTCTGGTCTCTGCTTTGATGTACAGAGAGCAGACTATTGCAAAAAAAAATTGCCCTTCCCTATCAAAGCTGCTTTAAATTACGTGTCTTCAGTCATCTTAAGTCATCTAAAAGGAACAATTTTAAGGTAAGCTTGGAGTTTCCCAACAAACATAAGGATAATGGGATGGTGTCTCCATTTCTGCTTAGTAAGTATTAATTTATGGCATATCTACATTTGCTAAATATGTGAGAATAAGTACAAAAAGCAAGTTCAGCAACCCAGAGGTTTCTGGTTTTTGGTTGTTTTGGTTTTTTTTTCAGTAAGCATGTTGGCTCTGCTTGAGTTTCCTGCACCTGCTTGTAAAACAATAGACAATGCAACTCCTCCGTAATATAACCTTCCAAAATTTTGAAGTGTGTTATAAATAACTTCCTAGTAAGCCAGAACAAGATTAGCATGTTTTTGCTGTTATTTTTCCCCGGCATAGACTGGAAAAGTTTGTGCACAGGAGTAGTTTAAAAGTTGATATCCTGCCTTTGGTTTCATTAAAACGCTTGTTTTTAACAATCCTTTATCAAATTACTTGCTTTCAGATAGACGACTCAAGGACATATGTTTTACCTCCTATTTCCCCCCTCCTTCTTCTTTCAAACTTCAAGAACCAGGGCTTTTAAAGGGTTAGGGAAGCTCCCCATTTAAAGAGCTTGGGCACCTAAGGCTTCAGGTCTGGGACACAACAGGGTCTCTGAGCAGCACCCTGCAGTGGTCTGCTCTCTCCTGTGGCACTGCTCCCAGCCCGAGCTGCCCTGGGCAGCAAGGGAGGGTTCACGATCACTTTGTGCTCTCCCGGAGTGTTGGTGACATTATGCAAACAGCTCCATCAAGAATTTATTTATCGATCTTGCTTTTTAAAAGAGGAAATGTAAGGAAAAAAACAACTGACAGTATAGGGGGAAAAAAGTCAGAAAGAAGAATTTTGGGTCCTATGAGATAAGTGTCGAACACTGCTTCTTTGCACAGAGCACAGGAACACCAGCTGGCAAGGCATTTATTTTTGCCTCAGAATGTATTTGAACAGTAAACAATTTAATAAACTTTCCTTTTTAGTCATTTTCAAGCCTTTTCTAGAAGACAGCTATAAATTGTGTGAAAAAGATATGTATAAATTATGTCTTTGGTATGCATCAACAGTTTTGTTTAGAGACTTCCGTGGGTTTTTGTAGGTCTAATAGTGCTGACCCCTTACAACAAAAAAGCTTAATATCTTTGAGTGAGAAAATGAATTGTATTAACTAGTCCAAGTAAATCTTTACTCTTTGCTGATTTTAATTTGGAGATATCTACTGCTTTCAGACTGAAAAAATGTCTTTTGAGCAAAGTGTCTTTTGGGAAGTGTCTTTTAGCAGCCCCCAGTAGAAGAGAGATCTGGAGCTACCAGGCAGAATCCAGTGAAGGACTGTGAAGATGATGATGAGCATCTCTCCTGTGAGGAAAGGCTGAGAGAGCTGTGCCTGCTCAGCCTGGCGAGGAGAAGGCTCAGGGAGGAGTCATCAGTGTATATTGATACACTGAAGGAAGGGTGTACAGGAGATGCAGACTGGATCTTTCCAGTGCTTCCCAGTGACAGGACCAGAAGCAGGGGGCACACGCTGAAACAAAGGATGCTCCCCCTGAACATTAGAAAATGCTTTTTTTCACTGTGACTGAGCACTGGCACAGGCTGTCCAGGGAGGCTGGGGACTCTCTGTCCTTGGGATTATTCAGAGGCTGCCTGGACACAGCCCAGGCCACTAGCTCTGGGTGGCTGTGCTTAACAGGGTGGTTTGGACCAGAAGACCTCCAGAGCTCTCTCCCAACCTCGACCATTCTGTGATTCCATGCAGCTATGCCATATCTTTAAAGGACTTCTTGTATACTGATTTTCCTCTCTTCTTTTTCATCTTTCTTTTCCAAAGATTTGCCTTATCTGAAGCATTTGACTGCAAGCCGATCTAAACCTTTAGTCTAGACAGATAAAACTGTTTTTTGCAGTTTATCTGACTTGCAGTCATAGCAATTCCACAGGTGCACAGAGCAAGTTCATACTGGATTTATTTTGCCTGCCCTCTTGGCTTGTGCCTGATTTGCATATGCAGACTGTCCACTGATGGCTGAAACTTGTGAATCAGTCTGTTTATACAACCTAACATCAGAAGATGTGTCCATGTGGACGCAGTCAAGATTGCTGAGATACCTCACAAAACTTGTTAAGTATCAGAAGCATAATTGCATTAGTCTTGGAAAATGCCATGTTAATGTGGATAAAAAAGTCCAAGGTAATTAATTGCTCATGTATGTTACTGTGCTATCCAGTGCAAGGCAGCCCTAAAGTTGTTGTTCTGGAGTCTGGTATCTGCCCTCATTTTGTTTCACATAATGTAGGATATATTTGAACAATTTTGCTGTTCCTAAAATGAAATAGAAAAAATAACACTGTTTGTCCCGATATAGCATATCTTAATTGGCCTTGAGGAGGATGGTTTCCCAAAACCAAACCTGAATTCTGTCATTAAAGGGAAAAAAAGTTAATGGAAATTGGAAGGAGTTTTCATTTTGTTCCAGCAGGGTTCTTAATTCTGCAGGAAAAATAGGAGCAATTTTTCATCTGTCAATAACATTCTGCCTGAATCTGGAAGTAATGGCCTTCTGCATCATCTTGTTTACCGCTCCCGGTTGAAAAATGTTACAAATTCAGTATCAGATTAGACAGACACATTTGTTTATAAAACCTATGAGGCTGATGGGATACCAGTTTTCCAAGCAATTTATAAATAGCAGTATTTTAGGCTGGGGTAGAGGTGTGAATGGGGAAGCTTCAGAGGGAGAGAGCGTAGAGCCGTGACCCAGAGCTGCATTCATGCATGAAATGAGATCTTGTACAGTGGACGTTCTTATTTTGGCTAATGTAGCTGCAGGCAGAAAATTCTCTTGCTGCATTCTTGAAAGAGTTTGTTTTTCTTTCCTTTCTCTTTAACCTTGTACATTAATTATCACTTTGCCTTTTCCGAATGGTAAATTGGTCAATTTATAGACAGGAAAGTGCATATTCATGTACTTCAGAAACAGTGAGTGAATGTATGCCTTTTCTGCTGGTATCACTGTACCCAGAGTCCTTTCTTACCCTGGCTGTTTTCCTCAAGAATTTGTGCATGTTCTAAATGTTATCCTGATGTTTGAGGACAGGATTGTGTATTTGGAGGATTTTTTTTTCCATTTAATTTTTTTGCTCATATATTCTTCACTTTTAATTTATTAATAGCTTTGCTTTCTCTAGTGGAAGTATGGGGAGATTCATCAATGCGTGGAGATGCTCAATGAAAATTAATGGGAGCAAAAGGTACATTTAAATTGCCAGCTAATATCACGTTTAAAAATTTGCTACTCTTAGAAATATTAAAACTTTTATGTAAAAGCAGGGGAAAAACAAACATCTTGGTACAAAGCCTCTGCAAGAGGGCAGTAAAATCAGTCAGTAAAATCCGTTACTGCCCAGAATGGTTAGGTGAGTGTTAGGGCACTGAACTGGGCAGCATCTTACAGTAAAACCAAAATAGGCGAAGATAAAATACACTCTGAATTAATTCTTGATTCACTATGTTTACTATTTAAAATACATAAAAGAAAGAACAGTTCAGAAAAGTAAATGTCTCTGTGTTACTCTTAATATTACAAGAACCTTCAGATGCAAAATCGAGAGTCCTGTTCAGCCTTACCAGAGTACAAGTTACGTTTGGGTTTCAAAACAAGTTACATGGGTTTTTCAACTCCATGCTAGTTTTCAGTGCTCTGGAAACCATTTGTCATCCTCTGAGGACGTAAACCAAGGATGAAAAGAAATTGTAGGTAATGTGCCATGACAGTAATGCCTGAGCTACATTGTGTGGTTCTGGATTTTGGTGCCTACTGGTGGTATGATGTTTGAAATGTGCTCCTGAGCTGTTCTTTTAAAAAGGAGGGGAAACAAAGAAGGAAAAAGAAGGGGAAAAAAATAGATTGGTCATTGGCAATACACAGCAAAATAGATAAGTCAGTGCCAAATCTTATTTTGAAACTCTGAGGGGAACAAAACCCTTTAGTTTTCTATGTCAGTGCAGTAGCAGTAATGTTGCCAGTCGCTCTGAAGCTCTGCAAAAAGACATCTGATTTATTCTTTGAAGTACCTCGGCTTTGTGTTGTTGTTTGTAGAACTTGCATCTCCTGACAGCTGACTATACTTGCCTCCTTTGGTCATGGTAACTGCTTCATATTACAAGTGAAGTTCTCTACCCTGCTGTTTTGATAGATGTTTACTAGAGCTGGCTGTTAAATAGGTATTAATTTCTTCTATGACAAAATGGGGATTATCAGCTGTCTAGAGTAATCTGTACTCACCGTTATCACTATATTTCAACAAAATGTTTAACTTGAATTCCAGAAAAGCATGCAGCACTTCGTCTAACTCTTTCGTTCAAACTCTTGAGTTATATATTCTGGGTATTTTAATTTTTTTTTTAAAATAAAGGTAGTCACCATGCAAATTACTGAAATACAAAAGTGAATCTTGTAGATATCTGTATTTTAGGCCAAGAGAAAAATGATTCATGCTGCTTAGAAGTGCTAACAATTTCTATTTTTCTGAAATTGTCTTGTTTAAAACCTGAGTTTTTATTTGCAAAAAACTCTTACAGATTTCAGATGTCTTTTGGACAACTCTTGCTGATTTTAAACTGAATTTGGAAATAATTTCCATTTTATTTTTCACTCTTGTTAAAACATGAAGGTTTTAATAGGAAAAATTATGATCTTTACCCACAACTAGCTCCAAGGAAGGCACTAATTACAACGTGTAGAAACACCCACTTTGCAGTGTATATCTTCTTTACTTAAGGTAGATCTGGTCACAGTGACAGCCTTGACAGCTGTTGTAATTGTTCTAGGGAAGGTGTGGAGGAAAATCTCCAATGTCACCAGACAGACAAGAAGAAAGAAACCCACAAGAGGGAAGAAGATTGAGGAAATCTGATCAATCTGACTCGAAGATCCCCAGTCTTTACTTTTGGTGTCTTTTTCTGATATAACCTCAATCCAATTATTAGTTTAGTTTGTGAGTAGATACCTCCTCAGGGGTGGATTTTGGCATAATATTCCTGCTGTATTATAAATACTGACATCACGCTAATCTATGCAAATAACTGCTCAATCAATCTGAGCATCTGTGGTTGATTAAACAAAACACGTAGGTGTGAAGGCATTTGCATCTCACAGGCTCTGCTGGATCTGGCAAAGGCTGAGGGGAGTGTAAAGGCACGGAGAGAGATTTGTCACTGAGATGCCTGCCTGGCAATTTGGAGTTCTAATTGCGACGGGCGCAGAGATACCTGCGTGGGCTGAGGCTCTGGAAGAAGAGGAGATTGGAGAAGCTGAGCTTCAGCCCAGCTGCTTGAAGATGTGAATCCAGCTCAGACTCAGACCCGTTTCTGTGGCTGCAGTCATGTTAAAGCTCAGGTCCCTGGGGTTGCAGCTTGCAGGGATGTGCTGCGGTCACACCTGTAGCCATCCCTGCAGATCCCAAGCTGCCGAGGGTAGCTGGCCACCAGAGAAGCCTCGGGATGGCCATGCTCCTGCAGCTGGTGGATGCTGAGGTGGGCACCACCTGGGGGGAACCTCAGGGTGGCAAATGGGAAGTGCCCTCAAGGTGGTCTGTAAGAGGCAGCAAGCACAGGGTAGGTGGACCCTGCCAGTCCCTCAGGCTTTTATATAGTCCACAAGTGGCCACTCTTACCATTGCTTTTCCCCAAGTTTGTTTATTCGCTCCTTCTGTCCTTTCTATGCCCGGGCCTGACCACAGAGAATAGGGGTAATGAATAATAGAGGAAATAGCTTGTGTTGGGTGAGGAGAGGAGGGGAGAAGTGGGCTTGCTAATAACTGATCAGACATAATCATAGTTTGGCTTTTGTTCACTACACAGTGGTAACGCTGCTCATACAAGGATGAAGAGAACCAAATTGTTCTGTCTCAGCAAATCTCTTTGTGAATTAAGTTGGTGGCATCAACAGTTGAGCAACAGAGAGCCCCTGGGTCACTGCTTGGGAGGTCCTCAGTGTCCGCTCTGCTAGGCGGGGAGCTTCCAGGAGAGCAGCTCCCACGGGAGGGTGATAATCAGCTGGGTTATGACTTGCTGCCCACCCACTGCCTCTTCGTGGAAGCACCTCTGTCTGTATGATGAGAAATCACTGAGGAATAAGTACTCCGTTGATTCTAAAGTGAAGAAATGTTCCTTAAAGTAAATACACAGCTTAATGAAACCGAGAAAAACAGTTATTTAAAGGGACACTACCCTGTGAAACTGCAGATTTCCCAACACTGAGTCACAGAGATCTAAGGTAGCCAAGTCGTAGCACATCTTCACTTTCAGAGAGACATAAGTTCTCTGCAATAACAGGATATTTAATTGAGTTTTACAGGTTTCGAGTTTGTCAGACTGAAGAAGTGTTGAGAGCAAGGAATGAACTGCTTTTGGTCCGCCAAGGAAAGCTGTGGTTGTGCAGTGAGGCTGGCAGAGAGAGATCTGGTGATCTCCAGAATGGTGATGCTCACCTGGGTGTAGTGTGCTGCTTTCTGATCATTTAGTGCTTTCATAAGAAATGTGTTTCCAAAACTAAAACTCTGCTGTTTGAGCTACAGTTCCCTTTAAAATAAAAACTTGTTGTTTATTTTTTTCCCCCTGGTGAGAGCAGGTAAGTATAACTCAGTTGTGTGATTGCATGCAGAACTGCAATCCTCCTTCTAAACCTACAATGGCAATGTGAAATTTTAGTGTCAAAGTGCAAGTAAATCACTTATGGTACAAGAGCTGAAATAGCCTTAGTTAAAATGAGTTATTGGCTCTGAACTGTGGACTTTGGGCAAGAAGGATATGCATTCCTGTCCTCTTGACTTTCTATGGATGATGATCTTGATGTTGCTTATGCACAAGTGTTGCTAACTTTCTGATTTTGATCTTGTCTCATGTTATTTGTTTCTTTTCTATTGGAAAGCCTAGCATCCTGGGATTTCAGGAAGATTTCAGCTCTTGCATTTGAAGACAGCATTCCTAAAATTCCTGAAAAATGCTTAGAAGCTGTAAGTGCTCAGAAATTAGAAGGAAATAAAGTGCCGAAGTCCATTATTTGTTAAAAGAAATGTCTGGTTTTATGCCAAATGTGAAATTTTATGGCATCTGACTCATATTCTTGAGTATTTGTTGTTGGCAGTACTTCAACGGGTAGAACATATGGACACTGCTACTACGAGCTTGCCCAGCATTAGTGTCTCGGCAGCAAATACCTTTTATGTCTTTTTTCTTCAGGTCAGGTAGGACTATTGACTTCTCTGCTGTAACAGTCAGAGTGCCAGCTGGGCTGATGGCTTTGTAGTGTGGACACTTGTACAATACACAGAGAGGTGAGATCTCATGCAGGCTGTTCAAAAGCTATCCACTTGCAACAATTTTAACAGTGTTCAAGCCGATGCTGATACAGGATATATTCGGCTTTTCACTTCCCTCTCCTAATTCTTATGAACATTCAGATCTCGCTAGTTCATCACTTTTTTTTTTTTAACAGCTATATGGCCAGACATTTTCTTTGGCTATATGCAGAATAATTAAGGTCTGTCCATCATTTATTTAACTTTAATTTTGTTGTTTCTTAAATAAGTTTCTCTGCATTGCCTTATGGTGGCAGGTACTGACTGTCCCTGGCCACTGTACAGCTGTGAAGTTGCCAGTGAAAATAAATGGGCCGGTGTGTCCACAGCTGGCTGGTTTACATTCCTGTTACAGGGTCACTTGCACTCCTCTTTCCTTGATTTCCTTATTCTCCTGAACTGCTGTGCTGAGACTATCAGTCTTTAATGGAGAGATTATAAGAACCCAGAATCACATCTGATATGAACACTGTCAGTTTGGGGTGGATGATAGAAGTTGGCAGTCAAAGCACTTGCACCCTTTTCTTCTTCTTTGCGACCAAGACAGTTGCATAAAAGTGTTCATGTGTTTACATACCCCCTTCTTCCACATATGTAGTGAACAATGGCATTTTGTTTAATCATATTTTTCTGCATTATTCATCCATTACTTAACAACTCTTTCACACAAAGGTGATGGCTTTTTGTCCTCCTCTTCCTTGTATAGCAAGCTCTGCCTTAATTTGCAAAATTGACATAGGTGAAAATGTCTTGATGTGCCTTCCTGATGCCTCTCCCACTGCCTCTCCTGAATCTTACTGACAGATATATGGTGTAAGCTCTGCTTCTTCATTTAGTATGGATTATGTTGGCAGAGAGATCAAAGAGGAGGAATCTTGGGAGATGCCAAACAATTTTTAACTGGCTTCTTACAAAAGCCAAGGGTGTTATTTATTATATATGCATAAGAATAAAACACTTTTTGTTCCACCTTTCATCAGCTCCTTCACTCCTCCTGTGCCACAGAAGAAAATTCTTCAGTTTATGGGGTTGCCATGAACCATGTTTGTGGATATCTTTTAATATATATTTTATTGAACATTACTGTTTTTCTTTTCCTTAGTTGAGCAAATACTTCATCATCCCATCCTAGTCCCTCTGCCAAAAACCTGTATAGCGGTTCCCACTGGTGACAGCCAGCTTGATCAATTCCTCATTGCTGCTGAAGTCTACTAACAAGGCACCTACAACTACAGCATTTTTAATTTTTAAAAAAATTTTCATGGCTTGTTTCAAATGATATTTGCCTTGCTTTGCACGGGCTGCAGAAGATAATTTTCAGAATCCTATTTGGATTTGAGTTTTTGGCTAGCATCTAGAAATATGTTAAGGTATGGAAAATTGTATCTTCTGTTGGTAGTCCTGCTGCATCTGTTTGAGCATAGGCTGGCTCATGTCAGACCACTGGATCAGGATGGGCAAGCATTGGTCAAACAATGCCCAGACAAAAGTCAAAGGGATGCCCAAGTGTTTTCAGCTAAGAATTCAACTTTGTTATATTTTGTTCTTGTTTGTTTTCTACCAGAATACAAATTTTCAGTAGCTATGAGTATTGGCTGTGCTGTTTTTCTTTTTTGTTTTTGTCTGTGTTTTGAGTCAAAGGACAACAGAACTTGGGACACAAACTCCTTCCAATTCTTGATGTCTAATAGATGCTCTTCTACCCCAATTTTGCCTTAAGAGTTATTAAGATGACATATTCTCTCAGAACTCCAGTAAAAAAAGGTATTTTAGCTTTTATAGCAAAGATATTATTGTGACCTCAACCAAACCCATATGTTACTTTCAGTGCATTCTTGTATTAGAGTTCAACATGTCATTGATTTAGGCTATGTTATTTTCCAGAGAACAAAATGCCATTTATTATTGCCAGGAAGCATTGAAAAAGTGTGTGGGGTATAGAAGATGTTTTATATAAAACAGTTTATATACAACCTTCTTACGTGTAGTTTCGTTGTCTTTTATTACCCCTCTTTTCGTTTTATCCCTTGCTCTGTGTTTATTTTCTAGGCCGATCCAGATTCTGTTTTTTGTTTGCAAAAGTAACTGAGGAATATTGATTCTTGTCTATGTTGGCATGACAGCTCAACCTCTTGGAAATATCACTGAAGTAAGAAATTAAATCCAAGCAGTTAGATTTTTACTCTCTTCATCCTCCAGTGAGTGCTTTAAGAGCCCAGACTTTTTATATAAGCAGCTGAGGGGAGGCAGAGTCGCTGTTGAGCGCATTGTTGTTCCCCTGTAGCTTCCAGATGGTGAGGAAAGTCCCGGGAAAAAATGTAGGACCAGCATGTTCTGTCAAAGTCAAGCTTGTGTCTAGACAGGGAAGCTTACGTAAGGCAGCAGGAGAGGAAGGGGGCCTTGTGTAACTGCTGTCCCTGGCAAATAAACACTCGCTACAGTACCTCTCATGATTTGGCCCATAGAGGCTGACAGCAAAATGCACTTTGGTGCTTTTTTTACTTAGCTTGCTCGGACTTGCAACTTGAGGTCGTTCTCTTGCTTTGGTGTTTTTTTCAAATCCTCGTCTATCTTCCAGTTATTAAGATTTTACTAAAGGCTTTACTCTTCCCCCTTAAGCTGAACCACTTTTCCAAAGAACCCATATACACCTGCACAGCTAATTTAAAACAGATATAGCAAGTTACCAATTTTAAATGGCCTTGAGAGGTTGTTGATGGCATTTGGCAAACAATGCAGACAATATGCAAATCACCAGAGGAGGCACAGAGTCTTGTTCATGAAGATAAATTCTGCTGTAAGGTAGCTTTCTAGTTTGAGTTTGAAAAGGTATGATAGTGTAATATTAAGTGCATGGTATTCTCTTAATTGCTTCAGTCAGTGTACCTCAGTACCTTATGGGGTCCGCTGACACCCCTCTAGCGCTCAGCTCACCCTGCACCTACATTTTGTTTTGATTTTCCTCCAGCTGAATGCAGATCTCTGCCAGTGAGTGCTTTCTGGTTTACTCACCCTCTCATAACAATTCTCTCTTGATTTTGGAGCTATTGTTAAAGGTGCTCTGTGTGTTTATTTCTGCTATAAAAATGTGAATACCAGGAGGAAATGTTTTTTCCTTTTGATTTGGATACAACCTCTTCGGCACTCCATGTTCTGGCTTAACTTGGTTTCTGGGGTGTTGCCCTTAGCTTTGCTCTTATCTATGCCTAAAATTTCTTCAAGCAGTTTGCTGGTGCTTTGTCCTCAGGCGGACTAAGTTCTTGGAGGCAGGGTTGAGAGTCACGAGCTTGGCTCCTTCTGTTCACCGAGGCGTGTATTGCAGCCACCTTGCAGTGAGGCACAGGCCAAGTGACCTGAGGGTCAATGGTCCTTCAAAGCCTTCCCACCATTTTGGCTCCCTACTTTGAATGCCCAGAGGCGTGGACAGGTTTCTCCTGGAAAAGCATCTTTGGGAAGGTCGGCTTATGAAGACACAGGCAGTGGTGGGATGTGTGTGGTTGTGTGTAATGTGAAAGTAGTGACTGGAATTTGGCTATTCAGTGGTGTTGTCTGCACCTGGGAGACAGTCCTTCAGCAGTGTTTGAATCTGGTTTCCAAACCCTGAAGTAGGTCTGAGTGATGGTTTGCCCTTTGATAATCTGACATTTTTCTCTTTCTTCATTGTATGTAGCTTTAATCCCTCCATTATTTTTCCCTACTAGAGCATGTCATGTAGTTAATCTCTTTATAACTTCCATTTTGAAAACTGTTTTATACAGTTTTGTGGCCTTTCTGACACCTGGCTTTTTTTTTCCTAGACAGACTAGATATTTAGTTCCACTGCCTTTTATTACAAACTCAAGGAAAATATGAGAAAAATTCCTTTCTGAAGCTCTGGAAGCGAAGAAAATCGGTACTTTTTCGTTGTGAAAAGAAATTTGTACCATGGCTCAGTTTTATGAAATCAATTTTTTTGGCTCCACTCTGAGAGCAGAAGCCTGGCTAAATTATTTTTATGCTCTCAGGTGGAGCAATTAATGCTGTGATGTTGAATAATCCACTCCAAAGTAATGTTCTTTCTGTGTTCCTGAAGAATTATTTCTTAAAGCTATAGAATGAGATTTAAATAGCCTTTATCTCAGTGTGTCTCTTTTTCTCTGTCCTTTTTTTTTCTTTTTTTTTTTTTTCTTTCTTCATTACCCACTTGAAATAGTTCACAGTTTTTGAAACTTCATTTAAAATGAAGTTGCAGACATCTCTGTGAAGAGTAAAAATACTGGCTTGGTCAGAGGAGGATACTAACAGTGCCAAGACTCATCCATGGCTCTGCAGGTGAAGTTACCCTGTTGAGGTATTTACTGCCTTTGTGAGGGAATCAGCTGGAGAAGGACATTTATGCTTTTCCACAGATATATCCTGGGAATGGGAGCATGCAAGTTGGAAAAGAAAATGTTAACCTATCTTAGTGTCTCTAAGCTTCAGATCAGTACTCAAAAGCATTGGTGTAGAGCAGAGCTGCTCCCTTTGCCACCTTGGGTGGAGAAATTATGGTTATGATACATGTCCAAATATTTCTTTCCTGCACTGAGGTCTAAGAGCAAATTAACCGTGAAAGGTTGTGCCAATGTTTCCTGCTCTGGTAATACCCCACTCCTTTGGGAGGACTAGAGGGCTGTACCAGCCGCAGGGAAGGGAAGTAATAGTGATGACTTGGTGTATTGTCTCAAATTAAATTAATGTGTATTCAGAGACTGATGTATGTACTGAGTCAGATCAGTGACTCTTAGGCACAGTTAGCAGCTTAGTTTGGAGAGGGGCAGGGGGCTACTAGGAATAGCCCTGGCTTAAGCAGAGAGGAATGTAAGGAACATTCTACCTCATGCACTTTTTTATTTTGGTGAGTTTGCTTTTTGAGTAGTACTCTTGTTCCTTTGATCACGTCCTTGAGCACCTTCCCCTTGTACACGCCTTTCTGCCCCACTGCCTTCTAAATAGTTCCTGTGACAGCAGATACCCAGACTGAAAATGTTTGCCATAATTCATAAGTCAAAGTACTTTCAATCCCAGAATAGAGGAGACTGCATGCAGACTTCATTACACAGTATTCATAACATAAACAAGCCTGCAATTATGTCATAGCAACAAGCACTGTGCTTACATGAAAGTTTGATTCAGGTCTCCAAGAGTGGAAGACCTTTGCATCCAAAATATCACAGCGACCTACTTCTCTGAAAGAGTGCCCTACATAATTTCAGAAATTAGATATGACACCAATATAGTAGGCCATATGGTGCTTTTTGCTGGTGTAGGGTGAACAGTAGGATATTCTTGGGGCCACACAAATGTCTGTCCACTGACTAGGTGAAGTCAGCTCATTATTAGTTGGTGTGAGGTGTGACATTTGTTTTCCTGATGTTGTGAGGCAACAAACTCAAACTGCCAATTGTTTTAAAAAGGCATTTGCTAATAATATGGGCATGATCCTAAAAAGTTTTAAGCTATTTTTTTTTGGACCAGTGCTTTCTGCCTTTGATTGCTGCTGAGAACCTGAGGGGCTGCACCTAAAATTATTTAGACAACTCAGAACTTACCTCTCAATAATTCGTAGAGAAAGCATTTCCCAGGAGCAGTTAGATATGTTTAACTGATCTGATCCTGAGCTGCCAGAGCAGGATTATTTATTTTTCTGGTGATGCTTCCCCAGACTGGCTCTAGAAGTTGTTAGATGTGTGTGATATGTGCTGCTGGTGTCCCACCTCCCAACAGGGATGCAGCAGGGGGGTGCCAGTGTGGGCCACTCCTGAGGGGTTGGGAAGGGACAGTGAGAGGAGCTGGCGGAGGGCAAGCTGCAAACTCTGCTCCTTGTTGGCAGTGGAGCTACCTGTGAATTTCAGTTGTCAACACATTGGGATGGCAGAGGAGGTTTCAGGACAAAATGGTGCCTTTTTCAGAAATTGGGAGGTTTTGTGATCTGGCCTTTTTTAGCATCTGGTCCCTGCTGGATGGTTTTGTCTATGACAGTAACTTATTGAATTGCTGTGAAATAATATCTCTTCCTGGCATGGCATCCACTTGTTATTTATTTATTTACATACATGCATCATTGTAGAAGTTATATTTGCAAGTGCAAAATAAAAAAAAAAAAATCCGAACAATTTCATTTCAGCCCTTTCTCCATAGTTTCTGTATGCTTTTCCTCTTAGCTTGATGTTTTGTTTTTTTTTTCCTTTCTCTTTATTTTTAAAATAATACCCTGGAGTCTGTGCAAAGTGAACTTTTCTACAGTGCTCATTCTGAAGCAAAGTTGTTTTTCTGAGGACTGCCCATATTTTAGGTGTCTGCTGCACAGGTTTTCTGTGTAATAACTCTTGTGCCAATCTGTAGACCTCGACTGAAATACCCATCTAACAAAGTTCCTGCTGAAAAGAAGCAGCACTGCTTTGGGTACACTGAAGCAGCTCAGGCAATGCCACTCGGTCTGTGCACAGGGCAAGGCTTTAGAAAGCAAAGCACAGTGCATGGGCTGTAAAGTGTGCAGTGGGGGTGTCCAGAGTTCCTCCCAAAGGGGCTGTGCAGGCATGGCAGGCGCCTTCTTCGTGCTTCCCTCCTGCCAGCCTGTGCAAGCACTGCAGGTGGTTATCGCTCCAGACACGCTGGCATCCCTTACTGCTTGGTGTGTGTGTTTATTAGGTGGCATCCATGGGGATAATCTCATTTTGGCTTTTAACCATAAGGTAAATGTTCGGTGACCTTCGGGCAATCTGTGCACATAAAACGCTGTGTGCTGTCAGCTACTTGATACTGGCGGTGATAGTGTTTCTGGCAGGGGCCCCAAGGTGGGAGTCCTCATTGTCTGGGGGCCGCCGTGTTTGCTGACAGACAAGAGTATCTTTGCCTGCTGCCAGCACAGGAGGCACCTGCTGATCGGAAACTTCTTTTATCACAATGTTTAATTTGCTGTCTCACAGCTTTTGGAAAGAGAAGCCTTTCATCTCTCGAGTTTGGAAAGGAGCGATATGATTATATTAAGCAGATGATGCCTATCTGCAGCTGAAAGGGGGTTTGTTTGGTTTGGTTTGGTGGGTTTTTTTAAGATGGCAGTTACAGTAAAGTGCAGTGCAAGCGGCTGAGCTGCAGACATGAGATGAGTCAGATCTGGATAATTGCACTCCTGTAGAGAGTGCCTGGGCTGTCCTGAAGGTTCCCTCTCTGGAGCTGTCTGGTCTTGCTCCTTGCTTCTCTCTGGACCAGCGAGAGAGGCTGGATAATTCAGGTGTAGCTGTCCTGAGTAGCAATGTAGGGCGGACTGGTTCGGGTTGGTTTTTTGGTTTTGAGGGAAAGCTGCTATTTGCCCTGATGGACCTTAACTTAGGCTTGAAACCAGCATAAACCCTCTGGGACAAATAGCACCTAAGATGTTCCTGCTGCAGTGTTCAACCGGGATCTGTGCTGGTGGTGATTGCCAGCAGATGTCTGCTCCGCATAAAACTTTAGCCCCTGCGCTGATCTGACATAGATTTTTGCTATGTTTTATAGGAGGGTGGCATGCTTATGCCATTTTGGAAATGTTGTGGTCCTCTTAGACTTGAATCTACTTGTTATGTCATAAAATACATGCCCTAAAACTAGTGCCAGAACACCGAACTCTCCTTGAAGAGTGTTTTAGGGGGGGACACATAATTTGAGCTGATAACCATGGATGGCTGTGATGATTAAAATATCCCTGAAGGTTAGAATCTTATTGATTATTCTGGGCAGTGTTTCTGGGTGGCAATGCCCATTCAAATGGCATTTGGACACAAATAATTCTTCTCTTAATGTTTTATAAGCAGAGCTCTTTTAAAAAGTGGTGGTTATGTGAGTTGGTGGGTTTTGGTTTTGTTTTTCTTTGATAGGAGTGAGTTTGTTTCCTCTGTGCTTTCTATCGTGTCTGGAATTCAAACTAGAATAGGAACATAATAAAATTCATACTCAGTCAATGACTTTAAAGAAAAGAGGGAAGAACTGCTGAATTTTGAGTGCGGTGGGTTTACTTGGGGTTTTGACGTTCTTTTAACCTGAAACACCAACTTATCTATTTCCCTTCTCTGATTCAGGAAGGGAGTACTTCACCCTCCAGCACAAATACATATACCCAAAGTCCCCCGGGTCCTAAAGGTTTTTTAACTATTCCAATTTCTCTTCGCTGTTGCCTGAGGAAATGAAGTGATTTGGCTGACTCAACCATTCCTTGTTTTTAGTATTTCCACAGCTGCTGGCCAACTACTTCAGGTTTTTAAGGTTAATTTGACTTCACTCTTCAAGACAACTGGCAGGGATGTGGGAAGGGTGTGGGATGTGGCAAGCAAGTCTGCCAGCTTTCTTAAAGCTGCAATAACAAAACCCAGTATAATCTTGAAGGTCATATTGCAGCTTTTCCTCTGTTGTGGTCCAGGAAGGTTTTGGGGGCCTAAGAGAGTGAAATGTTTCACAGAGATTTGTATTAATTCATGATAACACTGCTTTGAAGAAATCAATTTCATTTTAAGGTTGCTCTGCGTTTATGAGTTTGGTTAATATGGTGTCGTCATATGAATAATGTATAGATGTAGCACATTGTTTATGACCACCTGTGCATGTGGGTCTGTAAATAATAAAGGGAGAGAAGCTCTCAGACGTGCAGTAGGAGAATGCAGTTCATTAAGAACTCACTGGGGACAAGTAGCTTAGTGCTTCCATGTAGCCAAGGCAATTGCATAGACATAGTGAGATATATAATGAAGATTAAGCGGTTTAGTATTAATTAAACTGAAAGTAAGAGTTACATATGGTAGAAAAGAATGGGTTTGGTGCCCTCTGCTCACGGAGAAGCCATTTTATCAACCTCATAGAATTTAGAGCCTGAAGGACTGCATTAGATTGACTAGTTTGAGGATGTAAAAGGCTGTGGAATTCCATGTATATGCTGTTCATAACATTGACACCAGAGGTGTTACTTGTAGTAAATTATTGCATGCCACATTCAGAAAAGAAGTCAGAACAGAGATCACATCAAAGCTTTCATATGCCCATCTGGAGAAGCTGAGATATGGGCTTGAACCCAGTGATTCACAGACTTTGCTAAAAAAGGAAACGAAAGTGTCATTAGACCACTGCAGGAAAATTCCTGTAGTGTTCCAGATCTGGGGAGATGCTGCCAACATAACCAGGTACAGCCGTAACACCCGCGAGATGAAGCACCGAAGAAGTAAAATTATCTGTGTTACTGTGAAATATCATTCCATCCTATCCAGTAACTCTTGCTGTGGCATAGCACTTTGGAGGACTGCTCCAATGTGCAGAAGAAGATAAAACTGGGATGCACAGCTGGGAGGAATCTCCTGCCTGGTGGCCAAAGGTCTGAACTGTGTTTGTCACTATTGCCTTATGCAGAACAGTGGGTATTAGTAGCAGCTGAGTGTGGTACTGTTAATTATCTGCCTTTGGTTTAATGCACTAAGAGATTGAATCAGGGGGATTCATGGGTTCAAGGGGCAGAACTGATCACTGTAATTATTCAGCTTGACCTTCCCTATTAGGAGTTAGGCATTTAGTTTTTCCTGTAAGTTAGTTGAAAGCATATTTTTTAGAGAGAAATACAATATTCAAGACTCCATGTGATGGTCAGTACCACGTGGCCATTTCCAGGTTTTAATTACCTACCCTACTAGAAAATTCGTTTCTAAGTCATGGTAATTTATTTACTCTAGATAATAAAGCCATTGAGGCTGTCTGTCCTTTTAGTAAGTGTTTTTACAGTGCCTATTGCAAAAGGATCTCTGATGAGAGCCTTGGTGCCACCAGAATGCACAAGTAGCTTGTTAACTGGGAAGAAGCAAACGATGTTTCTCTTCACTCGCATAGTCTTAAAGAATATAAGATTAGGGAGTTAGGTTCCTCAGTGCAGTGATTTTTTTTTTCTTCCTTTATATTTCCCTTCCTTATCATATAGACTGTATGGTGATATTTTCAGTGAGGGATTGAGCATTGTTTTTCACTTCTGCTGTTTTCTGGGGCTGGCACTAAAAATGTTCCCCTTTTTCAATTTGTCAACTGCATTGACAAATTACCCTTTGGCAAAGAATACAGCACGGTAATTTTGGAGTATAACTCTTCTATCAGTCTGGCTTCCTTTATTTCTGCCAAGGGTATTGCTGGGAAACTCGGAGATATGGCTATGTATTTTTGTAAATATGCTAATAAGAATGTTGATCCTAGAAAAAAAAAAGTGTTTTAGAATAAATTGCTTGGTCAGGCAAAGGAATAGTTAAAGTCTGGAGGAAGTATGCAGCGTGACTGCATGTTTGTCTGATTTGGGGCTGCTGAAATATTATCTCATATAGGTTGGGACTAAAAAGGTGTTAGGCTTTTTGAATCATCTGCCAGTGGCTCTAACAGGCTCTTGGAAAGCCAAGGATAAGTCAGATGGAGGAATGCCTTGGCCAAAACTCTCTTTTCTCTGGCTAAACCCACTCCCTTGGCAGCAACACATTGTATTCTTATAGAAGCTGCTGTGGAAGCTTGAGGCCAATGCAAGATTTCGTTATGAGTATTGGATCCTCCTGGGACCAGTTAAAGTAAATGGAGAGCTACTTTTTTCTCTGGAATGTAACAGTGAATATGGGCCATTTCTAGGACATTCTGTTTCTTTTATGAGCCTGCTTCTCCAGATTCCCCTTTTGTTTATCCAATCAGTCCAAATGACTTCTTGACAAGGTTCCCAATTCTTGACAAGGTAAGTGGTTTTGTCTGTCGTGCATTATAGCAAAGGACTGATGGCTCCAAACAATAGACATGTTGTTCCCATCTCAAGATGTCAAGTGCAAGTGTCTTTCAGCTGTGATTACTGGCATGCTGTCTTTGGTTCCATCGGAGATCTCTTAATCTTCCCTACAGTTGGGAGGACAGCTCACAACAAAACATTACCTAGCAACAAAAATGCCTCGGGTTGGTTTGGGGAAAGCGACAGAAGAGTTGTTATTAATCATGCTGAGATGATGCATTGTGGTTTAAAAAATTGGAAAGGAAAGGCCAGATTAAATATTGACATTTAGTATATTCCAACTGTGTTAGCTTTCACTTTGGCTGACATGAAAATGTATATTCAGTGAAAATGGGAAATAAAACCCTTGTCTGTGATCTCCTGGATATAGCAAAGTGAAATAAAACCCCCAAACAACAGTGATCTGATATTTGGAGATGTTGCAGATGTAGCCTTCCAAATCTGAGAGGCTGAAGAGACTTCCATTCTGGTCCTAAGAGCTACAGCAGTTTGATTGTCAAGAGTACAGGGCAGATTGTTGTCAGTGGAAACCGTTTTATTTTAATGAAAACTTTGATGAGCTTGCTTTGTTAAAAATGGGTTTAACAAACAGATACCATAGTAGAGAAAGACCTGAGACTTAACAGCAGCCTACAATGTGCTGTATTTAAAGAGTAAATTCTGGTGCATTTCCACCAGATGAAAGCCTGACTTTGCTTTAGCCACCTCAGCTCAATGGCGATAACTTCACAAGGCTAAGTTAGACCTTAATACAACAGATCTGTGTGATCCTCGTGTCATATGCCAAGTTCCACTAAAGATTCTAGAGAAGGGATGTTATCATGAGCTGTTATGGAAAAAAGGGTTATAAAATGTGATAGTCTATAACCGTATAGGAAATAAATGTGGTCAGCAATGAGGAAGGTACTGTTGTAGGCTGAGGTATTTTGATGTTAAACCACACTGTTCTGGAACAGTTGGGGAACTTTTCACTTGGCGCTTTCTCTCAGAGGTGGTAATTTGGAACCGATCCGCGCACTGCGGCGTGGGTAGTGTGAGCAAACAGTGTCACGAGTGGGCACGGGTGGGTGGTTGAAATCATCATTCACATTTTTTCTTCATATGATCTTCTCTGAGCTGAAATGGTGCCAAGTCAGTCGGGCTGGTTCTGCTGAAGCCATTATTTTCCTGGTGGTAACTCGTCACTGTGTCCATCCTTTGCTACACGTGTTACCCGCAGGCAGTGGGCAAGGGGCAGCACACAGATCTGTGGAAGGACAAGAGGAACTGGAGAAAGTGCTAAATTAATCTAGTAGTCATTTCCATCTTTATCACACAAAGATAATTAATTTGAAATATAGCTGTCAATGTCCTTTTGAAAATTAGGGCTCCATGTTGACAAAAAATGACTGTTTTTTTACTGATTTCAGGAAAAAAACTGTCTTGTATTCATCAACCTAATAAACTACTTTAGGTTTGCTACTTCCAATGAATTAACTTGTTCACCTTCTGGCGAGAGCCTGGTTTTACTATGTGTGCAAACCAGAAGACTTTAGGCAGAATGAAAAGAAAAATTATTCCCCTGGGACTTATGATTGCTGGGGGATGATACACGCTTGTGTAAAGTTTTGGAGTGATGCATATAATGTTCTTGTCAGGGTTTTTTTAAGCTGTTGCTGTATCCTTGTAAGTACTTGAAAAATGTCTTTCCTCTGGTAATAGCCATAGTTTGTAGGTAATGGCTTGTCAGAAACACTGATGGTTCATAAAGATTAGCTATGTGAAAATGTCTGCAGTGCTTTTTCTTGCTTTTCTGCTACCCAGAGGGTACAACAGAGGAACACAAGAGAGGGGCTGGGAGTACATGGCGAGGAAGCAATCAGGGCATTTTTTAAAGAAGTAATAAATTGTAATTCTGAAAGTCTTGGGAATCCACGTGGTAGAGACACATGAAGACGCCTTCTGAAATCAGAATCTTGCTCCTGATTCAGGGGAATCTCAGAGAAACCCCCTCACAAGTTTGTCATCAAGGATATGTGGTGAAACATCAGGTGTAGTAGGATTTTTAAGAAGGATAGAAAACCAGTTTGATTGCTTTCACAAAACCTCAGCATTAAACAAAATGCGTGGCTTTATGTGAAGGCAGTAATTAGGAAATATCTTGTGTTTGGTATTTGAAGTTGCCACAAAGTTAGTTAACAAATTAAGAAACAATTTGAATTTTGGACTTTTTGTGCTGACATCAGTGGGAATTGAATGATGTCTTGATGCTCTGAAAGGCAACAGGCCAATCTCAATACAAGTTTTCTGATGGATCTCTGGACTTTTATGTAGTCTGACCTGCTGGTGCAAAATCGATCTTGAAGATGGACTGAGAAGTTAAACTGTACAGGAGTGTGAACCACAGGGCAGGTGAGGTGTAAGCTTGCTGAGAAAAACAGTTTAGAGCTAATTCAGTTGTGTCAAAAATTTCTGCCACACTTGGTAAATAATTTTTTTTAGGGAAGTATTCCAATATTTCAATTTTTAAGTTGTCAAAACATTTCATTTCAGAAGTTTTAAGTTTTAAATTTCATATATTTTTTTACAAGACGACATATGTTGGAAAAGATTTAAATACTAATTAAAAAAAAGAGCTTTTCTTTGTTTGTTATTTACTTAATTCACTATCTTCAGCTGCCTGGTTTCTGTTTGAGTTGAAGGAAGCGGAATATTTTTTGTAGTCCCATGGTTATGATGCACAATTAGAACATGGCAAATAAGAAGCTTCTCAGGAAAGATTCATCCACCTGGTCTTCAGTGATTTTGATTCAGGAAAGCCATGTTAGAGGCTCTTTCCTCCCCTTTTATCTTCTTCCTGCATTGCTACTCTAACAGGTTGGGGGAGGAAGGAAGTTTGGCAGCCAGCAGGAATAAGAGTACTTGTCACCACTTTGAGGGGGTTTGGGAGAATTTCTTCAGAAGATGGGAGGGAAGAGTGTAAAGTTCACATCAGCCTAGAGGTATGTGTGAGATTTGTTGAGTGACTTTGGTGGTAGATGTCCTTAGTACACCCTATTGTCAAAATCCTCTTGATACTGGTTTGTTTGGTTTGGTGGTTTTTTGTAAACTAAATTTTCCTTGTGCCCTTCTTATATCCACCATACCTCCTTTTCCAGTTACCAAAACCTTTGCTCACTAAAGTTGCCCTATCCCCACTTTCCAGCTGTGGAGCTCTGCTGTGAATTCCCATGTAGTGCCAAAGAAGAGACCCTTTTGTTTTTCCTACATCCTAAAGGTACCCTGGTGTCTGCCACCTCATCTGATTGTCACAGCCACCCCAGTGACCACAGAGACCTGACAGCTTTCCTGCTCCGGCTGCTTGCACCCACAAAGTGTCATGGAGAATGTGGCATGGCCACCATCTGCCCTGCTCCCTTTCCTCAGCTTGGCAGGACACCCTGGGGGCAGGGTTTTGTCTCAAACTTGGCCTGTTCCAGTGCAGAGTGTTAACTCTCTGTAGAGCTGGGTTCTGGCTGGGACACTCATGTTTTGGGACACTCATTTTTCCACCTCTTTCTGAATGGTTTTTTTGTTTTGTTTTGGTTTGGTTTCGTTTGGTTTTTTTGTTTTTGTTTTTGTTTTTTTTAAGTGGTACAAAGCTGCTATCATTTTATTAAAAGCTTAATTCAGGAATACTCATAGAAATATGCTCTTCTTGTTGACATAACGATGAAAATGTATGGAGCCTGGGCATCCTTGGGAAGGCCTAGTGCTGTGACACGAATCTTGTCAGAGTTGTCTTCTTTTTATCTTGTCATGGGAGTTTGTCTCTAGCATAGGAACTGAAAGTGGCTAAATCTCTGCTAAGAACCTCTTGAGGGAGCTTTCATACAGAAGGAGAGAATGAGGGACTTAAGGGCATAAAACTGAGGTATCATCAACCTGTCGGGGTACTGGCACTCAAAAGCAGCTATCCTTGATTACTGTCTATCAGTGACATCATGGCTTAAAACTGGAGTTGCTGAAAATAATTCATTTTAAAGTGAAATTGTCCCTTATAAAACATGCTACCTTGAGGGACCTAGAAATGAGAACCTGTTTTGTTGGGATTTTGGCAGCAAATAGAAGCAGGTGAAGACGTGTGTTAGCACTTTGGTGTGCAGTGCAATCTGGTGATGTCCAAAACTTGGATACCATTACTGTTTTGCAGCCAGCATATCCAGCCTTTCACTAAACAGACACATTCTTCTGCTACAAAATATTGAAAATTATTTTAATGTGTCACCTGTCAAATCCATGCTGGTCTTTTTTTTGCCAGAGCCTGGCCTCAGTTGAATATGCTATATGAAAACATATTCCTCCCAGGAAAAGCAGTGTGCAGGGCACATCTATTACCTTTGTCTTGTCAGCTCAAGTAGCTGAGGTTTGCTGGGCAAAGAGTCTTGGTCCCAGTACCACCAAGCCTGCAGATTTTATTTTACCTGTGCTTCATAGTGAGGGGAGATGTTTTCCCTTTCAAACTGGATTTCTGTGCCTGCCCATCCCTAATGCTGAAAATGGGCTTCTCTCTTCATGCTCTGGCTTGTAGTCAGCTTGGGAATAGTCACCACATTCTTGCCAAACAGAGTCACGTTCCGTTCTAGTTCTGACAAAGGTCCCTGGTTCATTCTCTGTCTCAGGTTTGTCAAATATCTCTGGTATCTGGTGCACGTGAGAGGAAAGAACACATGCCTCACTTTGGTCAGACCATTTCCATAAGTTTCCTCCATTTCAGTTCTCCTTGCTGTTTGCCACAAAGAGTTGTCTGGAAGAAACAGTGACACTTTCTGCCTCTCCTCTTCATGCAGATTTTAGTCTTTCTTTACATGAAATAGTCCTTTCATGGTTTTGAATTGCTGATAGTGATGAACCAGAAACGAAACTGTAATATGTGTGATGCCTGAGCAGTTTCTTCAGCAGAAGCTACAAAGAACTTGTTTAAAATACATATATATAGTAAAAGTGAGTAAGTCTGTATTATATCTGCCGTAGATTGGCTGAACCCCATGGAAGCAAGTATATTACTTTCATCTGGTAGAGCATATATTTTTAATGAAATCTGGTGCCAAGGAGTGGTTATGGTGGAACCAAATGGAACTGCATGGTTTGAAAAGAGGGCATGTCCTGAAGCACAAAGGAATGGAGGGAAGAGCTGGAGCGCTGTTTTCAGTGTGTGGATCCTGATCACAAGTGGTGACAGATTTTAAACTGAAATACTCATCTGTATACAGGTATCAAAGGTAAAAGAATGAACTCAAACATATCCTCACCCTCTTTGATGTTATATGATTTAAAATATGTGCTGACATTCAAGAGGTGAAAGGTGGAACAAGGAAAAAATGTAGTTTTAATGCAAAAGGTTTGCTAGCTGTTTTCAAAGATTGTGGTCGGTTTTAATACTTAGAAGACTGTTTTAAACACAGTAAACTTCTGAACAGAAGGAAATAACCATATTTGTTTTTACCCAACATTCATATAATTGTGCACAACAATAAATGTAAACAGAAATGAATATTTTGAAAGGCGATATGCAAACATCTGCATGGTGGATCTGAACTGGGGACTTGCAGATGGGTTCTGACCAGGGAACTGGTCGCAATGCTAGCGTGTCCCGCAGCTGGGGCTGACGGACCCGCCTAGAGTAGAGGGGTATTCCTCCTGAGCTCCATGCTGTCACCATTTCTCCAGACTGGAACAAGTTTGCATGGAGCTGTCTTGGAGTGTGGTAGCTTCAAAAGTGTGATTGTACCCATTATGGTGAGAAACCTGATTTAAAATTGATATGGAGAGTATTTAGTTGGTTGGAATCTGTTCCTCTGGAGACATCTGAAAAAGGAGGAATATACCTGTTTGTATTTATATTTGGGGCTTTTACAATTGAATAAAGGCAATGTTAAGACTTTGAATATTTTTATATTTGCCAAAACCAAATTTTTGCCCTTGTCTCTGTTTCTAAACAAATGTGAGCCTACAACAAGCACTGTTGTATCCTCAGGATATTGTTTTCAAGTAGACTGTAGAGCTCAAAAGCAAATGATCTAGAAACAGAAAATGTGGTATATTGGGCAGAGTTTGGGGGAATTTTTTTCTTTTTAAGGCACAGATAGTTGGTTTTGGTCTAACTGATAGTGAAATGAGAGCATGATTAAGGCCAAGAATGAATCACTTTCGGCAATTATTAATTTGCAACCCTCTGCTCAGACCATAAGTTGATGTCCTCTTTTATCATGAAACCTTTCCCCCCACAACTCTTCTCATTTTGGAGCCACCATGTCATGGACAATTCGTTCATGTCGTTGTTCCTGCAAGGATTGTTCCACTTCTCTCTTGCTGCTGTTTGCAGGTTTTCATGCTCCTGACTTAGTTCAAACATCTCTTAAGTTTCAGAGCTCTGGCTATGTTTGTGAAGCTCTGGGATGGACAGACTGACCCTCACTTCTTGTTTATGTTTTCACTTTAAACTTTCAAGATCTTTTCTGCTTGGGAAGAGAGCAAAGAGGATGAAAAGATCTCTCTGCTTATTTGCTGGGTAATGTTTTGTGAGAAGTTTTGTTTGATGGAGGTTTTGTTCATTTTCGACAGTTTGAGAGAAAAGCTGGCTGTGTTAATACGCAGGTAGAGCAGTGCCGGCATCAGAAGCACTTGTGGATGACCACAGTATTGCAGTACTGAATGAAAGGTGGGTTCTGTGGTAAAATAAGGAGTGAAAAAAAGGGGATCTAATACTACATAAATGGACTGGAAGAGATAATTGAGCAGACAAATGCCTGGTCCTTCATAAAGAAGACGAAAGGATAAAGTGTTCAGCAATGAGTGTGGAGAGGAGTGTGAGGCTGAAACCTCACACCGAAGGCTTCATCACCTGGAGCCCTGTGCCCCCTGCATCCTCAGCGTTAGCAGGTAAACGCATGCATATTCATAGCAATAGAAATAATAACAATAATGAAAATTGGTAGCAAAATCAAATTAATGTGGTCTCCTGCAGCAGAAATATTTACCCGATGTGTCCTGCCAGTTACAGAGATTGGCATTAAACCTAGACATTACCTCATCTTCCTGGGCAGACAGCCTATTTCTATGCTAAGCAAGTCTGCAGGAGTGAACAACTGAATACCTGCCTGATTAGCTGTGCAGCAGCAGATCTTGGTTAGAAGTGATTTCCCTCAGTGCTTTCTCTCCCTTTTGCTCGCACGCTTGCTCTCTGCGAGGTTTGTCACTGTGCCTTATCAAACTATGTTTTTCATCTTGAAGGGCACGTTGCAGGGGAGATTGGCCAGACAGGTGGGCTAGTATAAATGCTGAACCAAATCAGAAAGGTCAAGAAGAGCAGAAGGAAAAAAGTGTGTGTATATATGTGTGTGTATCTCCCTCCCCGTCTCTGCATGTGTCGGTGCCAGCTAGGTGAAACTGGATTAATGAGGAAGGGAGAGATAGGTGCTAAGAGGATTGTGCTATAAAAGGAGATTTTGGGGTTTCAAGAATAGATGAGGGTTTCTTTATGAAAACTTTAATTGGCTACCTTAGATCATTTTTTTAGCTTTGTTCCTGGGTGGTAAATCATAAGTTTCCTGCTGGGCGTAAAATCATAGCATAATTATGATAGTTGGCCTGTGTAGAGTGTCTTCTATCGCAGACTCCCTGCGTGCTGTATATTCCTTAAAAAATTAAGCTTCATAATGTATTTTAGACAAGTAGTCTGACAAGTAGTAATAAAAATAGTAATAGGAAAAAAGCAAAGTGGAGGAAAAAAAACCTCCAGCAAAAACAACAGTTGCTTTTGTTGCAACACCTTTAAAAGAGCATCATACTCTTGCATCCACCTGTTTGGCTACTGCTACTCTTTTTTCCATAGCAAGGTTCAAGGACTCTGGGATACAGTATCACTGTTACTGATTTGTCAAAGCCCTCACAGTAATGCCTTTGTGAATTCAAGAGCTGCAGATGTCCATAGGTCACTCTCCCTTGGTGTTGGCATGCCAGTATTTCCCCATGTATACATGTATTTCCATTTCAAACCTGCATGAACCTGGACACCCCACTCCCTTTGTGCATTTTCTTCATTTGGCTCCATTGCTTGCATTATCAGAAAACATGTAGCAAAGTCCGAGTGAAATGAAGACTCTTGTTCTTCTGGTTTGATGTTCATAAATCTGAAGTCATTCCACACAAGGGCAGTATTTATACGGTAGATTTCTTATCTGTTTTGATCAGTGAATGTATTTCTAAATGTCAGTCCACTCAGCTGTTGAAAATGATGAGGAACTACCTAATGGAGAAAAGGTCTGGGCTGACTTGCCTCTTTCACCTTCTTCTGTCCTGCCAAAACAGATGTGGCTTCTTCTGGACCTGCTCTACTGGGTGGCCAAACTCTGGAAGTAACTTTTCTCCTCACACTTACTGGTCCTAATTCTGAGAAAGTGTATGCCAAAACATGCATCACTCTCCTGGAAATGGCATGGGGACTGGAGATGTAGTGTCCAGGACCAACTGACCGATATAATGGCTGAGTTATTTTTCAGGAGGGTGGTTTTCTGTTGGTAAACAGCAGCAAGTTGCTGTCTCCTGAGTGTCTTAAAGGAGGAGAAAAACCTTTTAAAAAAAAAAATCCTTTGTCTTTCAACTGCAGGGTTAAAGACACTACAAAACCACAGAAGTGGACATTGGTTCTCCACTCTCTAATTATTGATAGAGCTGAATGTTTTCCTTTGTAATGCTATCATTTTAATTGAGCAGGATTTAAAATTTCTGTCAGAAATGTTAAAGAAAGCTCAGAAAAGGACTAGGGAACCAAACATTTGACCTTGGTTATGAGGATTTTGTTATCGTGTTCATTAAATGTCTTCAGACAATAGCACCGTCTTACAGTGAGGGTTTAAGAGGCAGTAGTGTAAAAGACATGCCATCAGCAAAAGGGGAGCTGTGCCCTGACATTCCTCAAGAGAACAGTGGGAAGTTATAGCCCTCTGGAGCAGAGAAGGAAAAAGATGTTTGCTTGATCTCAGTAAATTATGTCAAAGCTCTGCATTTCACCAAAATATCTGAGGGAGGTCTCTGACCTAATTGTTTTTTCTTTCCTCTGCAATATAAAAGATAATCAAAGTCTGTATCATTCCTGTATTTCCAATACTTCATAGTCAAACAAAGGGCACTGTCCTGTTACAAGTGATTTGAACCAGTTTGATATAGGCAGAAGACCTCGAACACGTTTCAGACAGGTTATTGAAGTGGTAAAAGATTGGCAAAGTCAGATTGTCCTCTTTATGAAAGTACAAGTAGACTGCAAATATGTTTCTGGATGTTAGTTTGTACCTAAATTATAAAAGTAATTTGGCTTCTTGATTTAAAAATTAAATCTTCCATAACATTGAGGCCAGCTAGTTTGTTGGAAGATTGAGCTGCCTAAGTTATCAAAGTATACAAGCATTATCTTGTCAGATGGGAAAAGCACTAGTACTCTAAACACGAGTTTGAAGGCGTCATCTCCATAACCCTTGTGCCTGCAGGCAGGAATGACTAACAGAAGATGAAAAAAGTAGCTTATTTCTGAAATAAAGTGGCATTTTCCATTCTGTCATCTGCAGATGAGGAGAAGAATGGACATTGAGTTATGACACTGCTCTCTAAATCTTTCTCAGGGGAAAACAGAGGCAGAACATAATCTTCGGGTTTTTTTCAGAATATTTCCTCACTTAAGGCAAAAGAAAGAACACCATTGCTTAAGATGTGACAGAAAATATTATGTTATTTCAGTAGTGATGTACAGTGCCAGCACAACCTGTGCTGCTTTTTGGCCAGCAATTATCCAAAAGTGAACTTTTTTTTTTCAGTGTGTTCCAAATGAAAGGTTTTTTTTCAATTTCAGAGCTCACACAAAAAAAATATGTAAGGCACTGGTAACATATTTCTTTTTGGCAAGCACTTTTGCTTCTAGTCAAAAACTAGATGCACCTAGAAGTTGTCCTGTGGCTTATCTTTTGACTTGATAGTTTACATCCCCATCTAAATTGGAGATGTAGCAGGTTGCCGACAGCATGACATGGTTATCAGCAATCTCTGCCTGCATCAATACGACAAAACAGGACTGGCACTGTATAAGTTACTTCCTCTTCAATATATATCCTTTGTGGCCTTGGACTCCTAGATTCATTGAATGAATGGTGGCACTTTCCGTTAAGCAGATGTATCCTTTCACCTGATGATTATAAACTCACGAGCCTCCACCCCCTCCCTGAACTCTATATTTTCTTGACTTAAACATTTTCTTTTATTTTACCACCTCACAAATCCTATGAGCTTACTCTGTAGTGAGTATCCCATTTACCCTAGGATATCATGCTGTTAAAACGTAACAGCTATCCTGATTTAATTACATAAATATGTAAAATACAATCATTCAATCAATAAATAAGGAACAAATAAATAAAACACAGAGCTTTTATTTTTTTTTTTTTTAATAGCAGTATCATTAGCAGTTGTCAAATGGATATGCAGTGTAACTTCAATTCCTTGGCTTACTATTTTCATCCACTTATCAGCATTTCAGATCATACGCTACTTTGGATATTGATAATCTTATTTTGCCAGTTCCTTATTGTTTTAGTGGTAAAACTGCAACTCCAAATAAACAAAATCTTTTGGCCCATTACACTAGAACAAAAAACTAAAGAGTTTCCTTCATGCCTTTTGTAAGAGAAGAGGTTTTTTGCATAAGGTTGAATGGCAGGAATTTAAATACTGTCATGTGTTTTACAGACAGAAGTGGAATAGGCAGAGCTCAGATCTGAGAAGAGCCTGTTGAGTCTTTGTTTACCATACTCTATCAGTGGCATCCAGATATCTAGGAGGGCTGCACGGGAAGAGAGTATCCTCTACATCCTAAATTTTCAGCTGATTCACAGCTGCTGCAGTCCCGGTGTTTGCGGTAGGAGGGTGCACTCTGTGCTCAGCAGTGTTATCTGTGGTCCAGCACAGACAGGGAGCAAGTGTCAGGAGGTTCCTGCAGCTGCATGGAGAGATGCTCAGCTGCTCTCCTGGGGAACAGGGAAACTGAGCACTCATCTCCACTGAGCCAGGAGCTCTGGCCAACTTTCATTCTTCACAAAGCTCAAACTGCTTTTTTAACGCAGGGCTGTGTTTACCAGATGCTGCTAAGTTCTGGATATTTTCTTCTGATAATGTTCCAGACACTTAAAAGTAAGTTAAAATTATGTACTAAACCCACTGCCAAACATTTCTTCACTGTTTTAAATTCCCAAAGAAATAAGGCTTTGGTGACAGTCTGTGAACCCTGTGTTCATATGTACACACATATGTGTATGCATATGTAGACATGCATTTACCTGTTTGCCTGCCTCACACCCTTCACAACAGTTTTGGTACCAAGAATTCCCTGAAAGAGGAACAGGTCTTAGAGATGGAATGTTTTCTTCAAAAGTAAGAAGCAGGTGAAAGAGATTCCTTGCTAGTGAGCCCATTGAATGAAAAGCTGCAGGAAGAGCCCCATGCCTAATCAGCACCAGCGTGTGGGCAAGAAGGGGATGCCATGGATGCTTCAGCTATGGGAAGAACTCTTTCTTAGTGCTTGCATCTTACTGAACCAGAAAGCTCTGGGCCAAATCAAATGTCATTAGTTCAGCTGTTCAAGACCCATGTGTGATTTTAACATCTCATTTGAAGAACACATAGGGTGAATGAATACTGTTATGTTTGTCTGTTCAGAGTTGCATGCTCTCCGGCAGCAAAGGAGTTTGAGTAACAGCCGGCATGCCTCGCCTGCACATTTCATCAGAGCTCTTCAGAAAGGCACAATTGCTGCTGCCTGCAAAAGCTCGAAGGTGCTTCCCCTTCCATATCCATTTATTCTGGTATTTGTGAATCAGCCAGGAAAGGAACTTGCCAAGTTGAATCAGTTGTCAAGGGCCATGTTTAGTCACCTTTGCTCCAGGATCTAGACTTGGACCTCAGATTTCTTTAACATAATCTAAAAAGCCTTCAAGGTGACAATTCATTTCAGTTATTACCAGTTAAAGATGGATTTGAATTGGCAATTCAAAGGAGCAAAAGACTGTGTTCTGGCCACTTTGGGTTTGGGGGCAGAAGGAGGGAGGAGTGATATGAGAGTCCAAGGGTCCTTTTTTCTTACTAACACTCTTTAATTGTAGTTCTGATTAACTGATTTTCAATTCACAACATCTATTGTAGAGTTTTCTTTTTCTTCACATTTCTGTATCTTGTAGTTAAAAACAGGGATTAGATTTTTAAGTATCTCAGATACTGAAGGACAATAGGTTAAAGTTTTATTAGTGAGGTTTTTCTTAAGCTTTAAAAATTGGCAGAAAGGATGGCTAAATAAATGATATTATGGTAGTGAAACCAGAGTTTAATTGAAATGGTTTTGCAATATCCTATGTGCTTAGATGTTCTACAGAGGAGACAAAAAATATGTACTAAGTGCTTTAGCTTTTACTAATCATTAATATGGTGGTGCTGTTACTAAGAATTTAGGGGAGTTCAGGGCCTGTTTTTCTTTTTAGCTGCCATATTAGAGAATTCTGAAAGCCCAGTTTAGTTATTGAAACAGGAGTTAGCCTTGGCTGTAACCAAAGGTGGGCAATATTTTTCAAAAGTGGTAAGAATATGGTATGAAAGAAAAGGCATCTGCCTTAGGCAACTTTCCTCTGCTAGTGGGCTGCCCAAAAATGTTGATTTTATTTTTCTCACTGACTTACTTCAAGTCTGTTGGTTCATGACATTATTTAGTCTATATTTTCTGATCTTTCAAGATGCCATGGAATGTACCATGAGAGATGATTTAAAATAGTATAAATTGAATTAAGAGGTGAATGTTGAGTAGGAGGTTAGGTAAGGAAAAGAACATACTTTTCATAAAGTCTTCTGATCTATGAAAAATTAATAAGTAATAATTTTCAGAATCTTGAAAGTGTTCGTAGATCTCACTCTGCTCACGGTATGTATGTGTCCCCATGTACACACAGCTGTGTGTGGGATGCCCTCCACTCTGACAGCCTCACACGGGAAAGTAGCTTTGACCTTGACCAGATCACACTGTACCCTTGAAAGAATCACTTAAACATCCCGTGAGACCAGACCTGTGGGAAAGGAGGGTGTGAGAACCGCAGAGGAGGGCGCTGGCTAACTGTGTAGCAATAAGGTGTGCAGGGGGATAGATAGTTAATGGGAACTGTGGTAGTTGATGTTATAACAATGTTTGTAAGACATGATAGTATGTAAACAAGAGACATGGATATATATGCTGGTGCTGGGAATAAAGAAGAACGAAGTGTGAACCCGCTTCTTCAGTGTCCCATCTGTTTCCGTACCTGAGAACCACCACTCTCCACTACTCTTGCTCAAATAAAACACTGTTTGCTTACAACAAGATGTAATGAATTCCCCAAAGACCAGGGTCATGCAGTTTAGCATCAGTGGAAGATGAAGCTGCTTCCTGTAGTAATTTTTTTCTGGATTGTGCAGTGTTTGAGAGTAGGTAAGAGCTTGTGTGATGCTAGGAACGTAGTAAAAAGGCAGATGTGAATAGATACAGCTATGTGCATGTATTTGGATGGTCATACACACCTGACACTTGGTGTATCTTGAATATGAGTCATTTCCAGCCTTCTGAGGTTTTTTGGATCTCATGCCAAGAGCTTTTATGCACTGTGAACTTGTGCAAATCACTGCTCTTTGGATGAGTAACAGAGCAGATATACAGACAAATGATAATGTGTTGAATGTGGCTGTTTAACAAGTTTAATTGAAACATCTTACCTTGAAGCTCTTAATATAATTCACAAATAGCAATTTAACTGCCACGAAAACACTTAAAGTGGGGTTGACATCATTTCACCCCCCCTTTTTTAAATGGCAGATGGAGCGATACATAAAGAGGTTGTGTTTTCCTGTGTTCTGCAGGTAATCATCATTAAAGTTGGACTCCAGAGCTTTTAACTCTAAAACCACTAGAAAATTACTGTTAGACCATTGGTAATGCATGCACTTACTTGATTCAGCTGTGAACGCTGAATTATGTGTTCATACGTGTTATGTAATGTTGAGATCCTGTTACGTAAACCTTTAATGCATGACTAGGGGAAGATTGCATAGAGGGAAAGGTGAAATGTCACATCACATTGGCCCGCTACTTTCCAACCTGACTTTTGGCTTGGCACATCTACTTAACTGAAGGGCCACATCTTAAATTTACTCTCAAAATGTCTGTGCTCCGCTTTATACAAAGACAGTGGTGTGTGATCATACATATGAAATTAAAAATGTGTGGCTGGATATGCATTTGGGTTCACACTACCTTCAGTAATTTCAGGTTTGAATACCAGATCTTATGACTCCTCTGATGCTGTCTGGAAGTGAAAAAAGTTTCCCAGAAAAAAAGAAACTACCAAAAAACCCCAAAGAAAGTACCCACTCAGGTGCAATTAGAAAAAGCATCAGACTGGGGAGAGACATAAACCCCAAAGACAAATACTCTGCTTCTGAAAACAGAAAACTGGTACCATTACTGTAGAGACAAAGCATTGAGACTGTAGCCCCAAGTTTATGTACAGGATGTTTTTAGAGTGGCTTTCAGAGCACCCCATGCCTTGCAAATGCTTTTCTTCAGTTTGTTAAATGTATTTTAGACTCTGAAAGTCTCAGGCACAGTGAAAGAGGGAGTAGAGAGTGTAACAGGTATTAACATTTGCACCTTTTTTTTGCTCAAAGCTGAACATGGAGACCTTAGAAATCACTGAGTGCCAGTATTAGAGAGAAAAAAACATTCATACTAGCAAAAGTGTAATAAAATTTGATGACTAAAGCAGTAAAATGGTGAATTATCTTTATTGCTGAAGTTCCAGGGAAAGATCGAAGTTGTTTAGCAGACCTTTATATTCTAAGTCTTTTCCTTTTTATTTGCTTATCAAAGCAATACTGCACAAAAATTATGTCACTTGGGCACAGTGTTACACATACTAGTCTGCAGTTCCCCATGGAATCTGTGATGCATCGTTTTGCTCACTGTGATGCAATCTCTGCCATCACTCCATGCTGGGCAAAAAGCACCTTAGCGCTGAAAGCAATCCAGGAGCGCTAGATGCATCGGGAGTGGTGGAGATGATTTCAGGTGCTTTTGTTGCTGACGGACTGGAAGCATTTCCCTTCTCAGAAGGACAGGGAAGAGAATGCCTCAGAAAGGAATTTTGTTACCAGATTTTGTAGTTCTAACAGGTTTTGAGTCACAGTAAGACATGTGACTTTAGAGAGGTTCATATTATTGTAAGGATCATGCTACCACATGTCCAGAGGTGTGGCATGTGCACTGGAGATTAGTAGGGCAGGAGAGAGAGGGCAAGATGTGAGTCTATAAACAGCAGATAAGACTAAACATTTCTTTTGAGATTTTCTTGCTTGAAATGTTTCTCCACATAAATAAACAATGTCTGGCTGTTCCTGATTTTTTTAAAAAAATTATTAATTAATTATTTATTCGCTGAGAAGATGATAGTAAAAACAGTCATCAAAATGAAATTTGAAAGCACCTGATGGTGCTGCTGATATACATCAATGTTACATACAGAAGAATGGCTCAGACTGTATTAAGTCCCTTCAAAGGAGCCAGCAGCTGATAACCCCTCCTGAGTCACTGCACAGGTAGTGCCAGTGCCTTGCTGGTCTTCTCTCTGACCAGACATTTCCTGTAAGGAGTGATGATGAGGCAGCTCTGGATGGTTGGTGGACAATATCTCTTTGCCAGAAAAGTGTTTGATGCCAGTTCAGGATGATCAGCTTCTTCAGAAGCAACATATGTAGGTACCAGCAGGCTGATGAGAACATGCTTGGTTCCTGTGCATTTGAAATTCCTGCTGAGTTACAGGCACTTGCAAATCTACATCAATATGCAATATGATATGGATGAGTTGTTTAGAAACATATCTGTTGAGTTTCTTTGGAATTGTTCTTAATGCTTGAAACCTTAAAGATACAAGTTCCTGTTAGCAAATCAAGGCTGAAATTCTTCATTATAATGTTGGAAACAAATTTGAGAAAAGAGAAATGGAGTAAATCACATCAAGAACAATTCAGTAACTACTGGTTAAGACCTTTCAACTATAAATCAGTGAGGAAACTGAGAAGCAGTTCAGCACTGAGTTCCCTTCCAGGGCACTCTTTTTCCAGGAGTAGCCAGGGAGCTTCTGGTTATTCCCAAGTGGAAATGAAACATCAAGCAATCTCCTGACCTTCATCAAACTTTACATGTAACTTACTGCACTGCAGCTTTGTTCAGAAGGCGCCTGTTAGTAAGCAAATGAAATGTTTGGCATTAAGTTGGGGCATGCAAAACATTTCTTGGAATGTTCATTTCCTGTTTTTGGTTTCCACTGCTACCTAAGAAGGTAATTGAAGTGCAGTTCTACCCAGTTATCCTGCAAGATAAACTTCGTTTTGTTAAAAAACCTCATGGCTTTCCAGTGTCATACAGACCATTTATGTTAAAAATGGGTACTCTAAGACAGTATGATGGAGTGGCGATTGCAGCATCTTATGCCTCCACCTTTAATTCTGAGGTGGAGCCTTTGGTAAGGGGAAGCTCTGTAACCGAGAATGAATGCAGATAATTGGCACGATTTATTTTCTGTCATCTGAAACGGTAGATACCAAAGTATTCATCTGGTTAACACTTTACCACCTCTTAATTATATATGGTATTGACCTTCAGCTTTTAAAAGAAGGGGGAGTGGGATAGCATCTGTTTTTTGACCACTTTTGTGATTTCCTTCTTGACATGCCCTCTTTCTATAAAGAATGTAATGAATTTACTATGAATAGAGTAGCTTTACCACCTTCCACCCTCCGTAACAGTTTCTTGAGGTCATTCTGGTTTTTGTAGGGATTCTTACAGGGGAAAGCGTGGCATAAATGGCATCCCTACAGAACAGAGTTGAGGTATTTCTATTCTGTCAGCTATGCATCTCCACAGCCTTTAAAAATGCAGATTTCATGTCAAGCTTTATCTCTGAATTTTTCTGCTTTCTAAAGTTGATTCTTTTTACAATGCCTTAGAATCCTTTCTTTTTTTTTCCTTCTCCTAAATGATGGTTATGTTCTCTCAACCATAACACTAAGTCAAATGTCTTCCTTTTGTTTGGAGAATGGTGCTGTATTAGAAATGCATCTGATGTATATATTATGAAAGCTAAATGGTAGAGAGAGGAAGAGGGGCAAAATGTGTGTGTGTGTATATGTCATTACAATAATTTACAAAATGCTCTGCTTTGAAAGTCTAAACCTCGTTCAAACGTAGGTTTTGTTGTCTTCTTTTGCTTTTTTTCAAGATCTTATCCTGTATGTTTTCTGCTGTACAGACTCTCCCAAAAGAAGTCTAAAGTAGCTTTCTGTGTGTATTAACTATTTTATCTTCCATTTAAACAAGCTGTCTTTACAAATTAGAAGTGCCCAGTACATTGTATTAGATCACTGAGAAGCAAGGCAGTACTTGTTTGGTATTTGAGAGAGAAAAAAAAAAGTAAAAGCTTTATTAAAACCACATCTTGGGTTTGGGTTGCTTAGCTGATAAAACTATTGCTGGTGGTATATGGAGACCTGTTGAGGCGGAAAGGAGCCCAGGTCTGTGCTACCTGTCCATGGGCTGATGAACCCTCTTTGATTTAGCAGCCACACCTGAATTTTGTCTGGTGCAATACATGCTTGTATCCTGATGTGTCTGTCTTTTCTGTAAGGGTAATGCTGTCTGGTTTTGGAAGTAGAAAAAGGACAAAAGATACAAAAGCTCGCAGTTTCATGTTTTTAATCCTGCTTTTAATATTTCCTCAGGCAGCTACTTTCTTTGTGTTGAATTTAAACTACTTGGATTTTTATTTTGTTATTAATCTCAGCATATTTCTTTCAGGTTGTTTTTTTGTTGGTTTTTTTTTTTTTTGACTGTCACACTACAGTGTAGTCGCAGCACCACAAAATCCAGTTATTTCTGTTAATATAATTTTTGTCTATGTAATGCATTATATTTTTTCTATTTGTTCATCTTTCCTGTCCTCACAGCTACCTGTACCGGGCTCTGCTCAGATACAGCTTGGAGATTTGTTCTAAGGCAGTTACTCTTTGTGCCATCCTCACCATATCCTAGGATATGGGCATTTTCAGGCAGCATGGTGGAGACAGGGAGAAGCCGTGGTTTAAGTACCTCTCTTTAGCTGAGAGAGGATGTTTTGAGTTTTTCTTTCTGCTGCATGTTAAAGCAAATTTGAGGCTTGTCTGTGTTTCAAGGCTGGACAAATAATATAGGGAACTGTAAGTGTTTTTCTAACCCTCCTTCCTGCTGAACCAAGCAGAAATTCTATGGCAAAGAGAACCTGAACCATTATTTTGAATAGTAATGTTAATTGTACCCCATCATCCATTACCTAATCAGGTCATGCTTTATTTTGTTCACTTTAAATTATCATTCAGATTTGGTTAACCCAGGAATGCAGAGTAGTGACATTAAATATTTGGTTAATTTGAATATCTTAAGATTCAGCAAACTGACCTCTAAATATCAATAATAGAATGTTGGAGTGGCTGCAGCATTCTTTCGGCATTGAATAATTTTTATAGACTTGACTGCTCATATTATTGCTTTTTGTTTGTTTGTTTTTTGTTTTGTTTTGGGTTTTTAAAAATTGTTCTTCTCATTTCCTCCCAGGAGAAATTTCAAGTTGAAATAGTAGCATGAGCAATATTTTCAAGTACTTCAAATGGTAGAGAAATAGAACTATTCCACAAAAAGATTTTTTAAAAAAAAATTTGTATATCCAAAAGAAAAGCATACTTGCAGTTAAATAACAGTGTATATCCTTCAGGAGTTTTGAAAAGTTCTTTCACTCCACACAGTCAAAAGCCCTTTAGGTAACCAGCAACTCCTCCATGATGTGGAATAGATCCCCCACTTCCTCTGCCAAAGAAGACATTATTTTACATTTACATTTACATTTACTTTCTTGCAGTTAATGTGGTTTTAAAGCCTTCTCTTGTACTTCAACACAGTGCTCAAATACAGACTGGGTTATAAAATTAGATGATCATTCTTGCAGTGATTAGTCCGCTTGAATTCTTGCATTGTGTCCATTATCCTTGGCACCTCATTGCCTTTCTGAAAGTCTCTGCCCATCAAAGAGCTGATATTTTAATGAGATGGATTGCTAAAGTTTATTTTGCTCTGTTTGCTGAAATGTTGCCTGTTAGATTGGACCTATGTGGTCTTGGTGGGCTGCGCAGTACTTAGGTGGCAACTCATCATCACCTGGCCTCTTGCCAGTCCTGAAGGATGTGATAGCTTTGCTGGTTTTCGTCTTGTAAAAGGCTTTGCGCTTCATTGGTAATAGCTGCTATGTCAGGCCCATTCTGGCAGATCTGCTGGCAGATTAATTATCATCGGATGTGTATGATTTCGGGGGCAAAAAACCCCCCCTGTCAAGTGCTAACTGTATGAAGAATTTCAGCAAATAATTTCTCATCTTCAAGTGAAATACTTTTGTTGGCCTAGTGTGGTTTGTGCTGAGCCAATGATAATTTTTTTGCTTGCTCCTCACACTATCTCTTCTTAGTGTAAATTAGAACTTTTTGGCAAAAGGATAGATTAATACTTTGTCCTTGCAGAGTGCTACAGCAGTGTACTTGACATCTGTCTTTTTTAACATTAAATGCTCTCTGGATGTCTCAAGTATATGTCAAGTTCCAACTCAAGCTGGGACTTAAACCTGAAATTTAGTCCAAAGTTACGAGTCTTCTGGTGTTTGTTTCCATGCAGTGTGTCTGTAGCTCATTCAGTGCTGCATTTACTGCAGTAATTTTACTGCCTCTATTAAGATTTTGAATTCTCTGTTTTGTCTATATGATTGTTTTACTACCTTTCACTATAATTGATTGGGTAGCTGAGTCTTCCTTTAGAAAATAATGGAATCTTTTTGCATTAAGGCAAAAGCAAGGAAAGACTGCAAAAGTAATGAGAATCTGAGAACACAACCTTGTTTTAATTTTGGAATAGAGTATGTGGAATTACAGCTGCAGGAAGAGTCTGAGAAGAGTCTCAGACAAATTAGAATTTTCTCAAAACATCTTCTGTTTCTATCCACCTTCTCATCTAACTAAAATTCACTTTCATGTTTCAACTACTGCTGTGTACTTTTCCTCTTGCCCTGACAAACACAGTCTTGCTCATATCCATGGCAAATGCTCCTGCAAAGATTGTTGTCCCAGCTTGTCACCGAAGTTGGTGATGAATGTTGGCATCACTGGTTGATCAGAGACAGGAGCTGATATTTCAGTGAGAAATGAGATGTGATAGGTAGGAAATGAATAGGCTTTGAAAGAAAAAGCAAGCAATTTATGTGCTAGAGTTTTCGTTATGGAGGAAGAGGAATTGGTGGAAGGATTAGAAGAGTGACATGAGCAAACTTTCCTTAGCTTTGTCCTTTCAGCACCAATGCTCTTTCTTGGAAGCCCCTTTGTGGGGGCACATCCTCTGGCCACTCACAGCATCCTTCTCAGAAGTCTCCCTTGCTGTTGTGTCTGCAGAAACTTGGCAATGATGAGGTTAAGGTATTCTTCTGACTTACATCACTGGATGGTTTCCTTGTACTCTTGCTCTCTTTTAATGTTCATCTGGTGCCTTCTCAGAGACTGCAGGGCTCATGCAGCTGGAGAAAGGAGTTTTTGCTAGCAGCCCTCTCTGCAACAAGGCTTATTCATCAGACTTTGCATACTGGTAAAACTGGCATACTTAATGCTTATCTAACAAGCAGCCTCTCCAATCCTTTGCCTACGTGTTTGCCTAGGGATCCAGCCTTAAAACTACCTGGATGGCCTCCTACATAAATCTTGCCCCAGTCTAGCAGTCCCTGCCAAGCCTGTGCTTGGCAATTTGTTGGTCTGGACCTCCCTTTTCTGATCAGTCTCTGCAGCCTCTTCCTTAGCCATAACCCCTGCAGTACAGCCATCTGTCTAGCTTGATGATACTTTTTTACTTGCAAATCCCTCTTCATCCCTGGTGAGTCATGTAAATCATTTAGCGCACTGCTTGTGTACAGCTCTTTCATAAGTGCATAAAGAAAGACAAAAGATGGAGATTTCAGCACACAGTAGAGTCAGTGGATGCAGGAGGAGACGTTATGCAATGAGGCAGGGTGAATAGGTTATGGATGAGGAACACTGGAGTCCTGCACTCAGACAGTCAGCCTCAACTACCTGTGTGGCAGATTAAGAGGAATCAGGAATAATAGAGCCTTTTCCCCCTGCAGAGCCCCTTCTGGCTTGAAAGGATTTCTTTAGCTGACATCTTTTCCAGATTATTTCAGCAATGCCATCACTTGTCATCAGCACCGAGCTATGTACGCCATTGGGCTGACTCCTTGCAGAGGAACATGGGCGTTAGTGCGCTGACCTCCTCCAGCTCTGGTGCCTTGGGTGCCATAAGGCACAGAGAGCTCAGCTTAGGGCCGGCCTCTGTGCCTGAACTGGGCCGCCCTTTCCCTCAGTTTGCGCCACAGCGTCCCAAACGCCTTACGCTGAGCAGGAGCTGATAAGCCCTGACAGCCCAGCATGATCCGCGTGGTGTGCTCCACATTTTCCCACTGTGAGTTTAGTGGGAGCCTCCTTACTGGGTGCCAGAGCCACAGGGTGTCGTGCTCCCGCTGAGAGCTCGTCCTGTTGCTGCAGAGGTGATGAGCACTTGCCATACTTTCCTTCAGTATGGCTGGCACTGGGCTGGGACTGGTCCTGCGTTGGTCTTACATAGACGAATGCTCTTTCTGGAACACCCTTGACTCAATAAACAGCTGGATGAGAATGAAAATCCCCCATAAAGAAAATCCCACTTAATTGTCCAGAAGTGAATCATTACGGTTTTAGAGGAATGTTTAAGAAAAGAAAAAAAAAAAAAAAGAAAAAGTGCTCCATATTGAGCTTCAGCTTGATTTCTCATTATGATTGGCTTAAACCCAGAAGTCAGACACTTAATATTCTTGCTGAATTTTTAACTGTTGCAATTCTGGACAGCCTTTTGATCTGTACAGATGTCATCATGCACTTTGTGAAATTCTTACCCTCAGCAGCCTTCAGCAGCCAATTCTACCGTCATCTGCATATTGCAGGGAAAAGTGTTTCCTTTCATGAAAGTAGTCAGTAGTATTTCTCAAGGTCTGGTAAGCCTTGTTTTAGTTTAGATTTGATCAAATTGTAGATTGCCCAGCGTCAGGCTTTGTAGAGATTGCAGAGTCCTAGAATGGTACGGCTCTGTGCACCTAGAATAAAGACACATGCTTTATGGTATTTTTCATGCCCAAAATAGCAAACAAATACTAATCCTCCCAACATATGGAAAGGCATCTGTTTTGAATCTGTGAAGCTGACGAAGGGCGGGGGGAATTCACAGAACCTGGAAGAGAGTTCCACCTTTCAGCTAGAGTTGGTGGTCTGTTAAAGGATATGGCCAGATTTCAAATCAGAGGACTCTTTAAAACCATGTGGAACACCTGACTGAAGCTATTGCACAGAAGATTGTTTCCAAAATTATTACTGGACTGTTGAATATCTTAGATGAACAAAAGTACATAGTTGGAGGTAAAATTGATTCAAAGAAATCAAGAGAGAGTGCCTAACTCTGACTACAGAAGTGTCACCTAAGATGTTATGGACATCCTATTGTTTCTCATTAATCAGCACAGAAGAAGGCACATTCTTCAGCTTTGTTAGAGGAGGAAAGTATTGATGTAGATATTCCTCCTAACTTCCATGATTCTGTAGCAACTATGACGCACTTGGTTATTTTTGGCTTAAAATGTTGTAAACAATAAGCTTTGAAACATTTTTGTTGACAGCATAGCATGGAACGGAATAAAATCTGTTGCATCAGAGAGATCCTAGTATGGTATATGTGGATGTTAACCTAAACTATACACGACATAAGCTCTCTTCTTACTAGGTGATTGAATCGTTGCCCAAGATACGCTAAAATTCCTTTGGTACTTTATGAACAAAATTGAATCTTATCTCAACTACAGTTACAATTATGCTGAAGAATTAATTTGATACTGTTAAATCTTAAGTTATGGCATGCTTAATTTTGTCTGTGTAGCTCAGGCTAAAAGGAGTTGCAGTTGTGTTATTAGAGCTAAAGCAATCTGCTGAGTTAGGACATGATCTGTGCCTGGGAAGCATGGCTGGGTCCTGTGGGAAGGCTAGGAAGCAGAATACTCCTTAAATATTCCTTTGACTAGAGCCTAATTTTCATAGATGGAATATGTTTTACTGAGCATTTTGGACAGCTTTACACTTGAGATACTGTTTTCCTTTTCTGATACTTCTTGAATATTGAGGAAGCTTTTATCTTTCGTTTCCTGGCTGAAGGTAACTTTAGATGATGCTGTGAATAGAGTGTGTGCCAATCTATAATGAAATTTCCAAGTGCAATTTATGTCAGGCACACTGCTTTGACCTTTCTGTTTTGTTTTTGTAGGAGATGTGCAACAGCAGAGTCTAATCTTCCTCTTTCTAAAGTCAGAGCTTGTTTGGTGAGGTTTTCAAAATATTCCAATCTGATAAATATATCTGGCAAGATTTATGAACCTGTTAGTATTCCTTAAATTATCTTAATACATCCCATCATCTTGATAATTATGCTTACACAATATCATGTTGGCCATTAATTTGATTTCGTATCTAGCTACACACGGTCTTTGAAAAGTTTTATGCAACACATGCGTTTGTGTACTTTTATCTGTTAGTATTGAGCTACTTACATGAAAATTGTTTTCAGCCTTATCAGTTCTTGGTAGGGCATGACATGTCTGTATGTACTGTGTGTGACGGTGCCGTGTTCTGTCCTGCCTCTGCCTCGTCTTCGCTCTTCTGTAGCACAGGACAGAGCTGGGACTCTTCAGGAAATATTAAAGAGGGTAGCACATTCCTCTGAGGACTGTTGTGTATAGAGAATTGTTGGTAACTGTCAGCTTCAAATAGCACAGAGAGTCTTTCAGTAAACAAATACTAATCACCAACAGACCGCAGATTCTGAAAAGCAGGGAGTAGCATTTATTTGGCCTGTTTTAAGTTTTGCGTAAAGGCCTCGGGTGAAAATATTTTGATACAGGCACAATCTTACCCCTGTTTTGTTGTTAAATATTTACATTTATATGCAAGGCTTCGACCTGGTAGTATTTATCTCAGCAGGCACATATAAATAGATGCCATGCAGTGATTTATCAGTCTATACAGTGTTATTGCATGAGCATACACTATGCAAGCAACACATCAGCCTGACTTTGGAGCTTGGGCCTGGCACCATCCCAGTTCTTCCAAATGGTTACAGGGTCCAGTAAACTAACAATTTATCTCATGTCTCCACAGTGGAAAGTTCTCTGTGCCTGATCAGCGACTGACTCAAACAGTTGCTAGTGAAGCAAAAACATCTTTCAAAAGCCTTGCTAAGCTGCAAGACTTATCCCTGCAGCTGGGGCAAAGCAACTGTCAGCCCTGCAGAAGCTGCTGCTGGAAAGCAATGCATCCTTTCCTCCAGCCCTGCCCAGCTCAGCCCTCGGAGGGTGATGGGGCAGGACCTGTGACAAGAATGGCCCAAAGTAAAAACATCTGCTGGAGCTTCGGGAATGGTTATCAACACCAGTACAAGGCAGCAGTTGCCTCACACAGGTTTTGTAGGGGCAGAAGCCCTTCTCAACTGAGCCACTCTGGTTTGCTCACCGCAGGACAGGTGGATGAAGGCTGGACTAGATCCCACTGCTCCTTCCTAGTCTCTTCTCCCTGCTGAAGCTGGGCTCTGCTGTTGGGCAGGAGGCTGACACGTGTCCATGGGCTCATTTTAAGGACAACATCGGTGTTTCCCTCTAACCATTTAAATATACGGTCACTTAAATGAGGAAGACCAGACTTGCTAACCTTCTGCTTTGTGGTCATTATCTGGAGGTGTGTTGGGCCAGGGAAAGCTTAATGCAGTTTTAATGGCAGCTGTGCTCCATTCCCCAAAGCTCTTTTTCTGTTTGTTTTTTTTTCTGGTATGTGTGGGACAGATTTTAAACTGAATGAACAAAAGCAGTGCAGAGCTTAGCAGGTCTGAGAGAAATCTTGGGTATATTAAAAACAAATGGGAAATAAGACATTGACCAAAATCTAGAAAAATATGGACTACAAGTCTCCTGTGAGTTGCCTGGCTGGCTTTCCACCTCTAAATTATTTCCGTGCAGCAAGTTTAGCAGGGATAGACCTAACAGGCATTGAGAGTTGCCAGGAATTCTTTGTATGATTGTAACTATTTTTAATTTCCATCATAGAAAAAGGTGTGCTTTTTATTGTTAACAATATTTTGGCATGATAGCAGCTTTACAGAGATGAGGACTATGAAAAGGATATACCTATCTGTGTCTAATAGAGATAAACAGACCCTTTTCCTGCGGGAAAAGCACCGTTCCTATTCTTCCGTGGTGATCTGCCAAATGGGCTGGATGGGAAGAACCTCCCTGCCCTGTTTGCTCCCGTCTCTGGCGTGGCTCTCGCCAGCAGGTTCAGCTGCTCTTGGCTAGAGGTGCTCTGGTGCTTGCGGCAATGATACCCTGACAAAACACTGTTGACTTAAATCAGACCAGCCTCCTCCCTTTCGTAAAAACAAAACTTTCAAGTGAGAAGTAAGTCTGATTGCTTTAATCTCTTTGTGTCTTCCTCTTTGCCTTCCCTTTTAAATGAAAGTGCACATCTCGATGTTCTGTCTTACTTGGAAATCCGAAGGAGTGGTGGGGGGGAGTGGAGAAATAATGATGAAGGAAGAGATAAATGTAGCAAAGGTGGAAGTGATAGTTTATTCATGGAGTTACATCTCTGTTATCTTGATCTGGCCTACTTGAAGACTGTTTTTTTCCCATCCAGGCTCCTTTGATGAGTGTTGATAGTTCTCTCCCACTGCTGTGGCCGCAGCCTGATCCTCTCGCCCCACTTCCCTCACAGTCAACATCCACAGGATGTATATTATAATTTGTGTGGATGGAAGTAGAAGCAGCAAAAAATAACCTTCCCTGGCATAGTAGGCAAACCATCCATCTGTTTTCCACCAGCTCCCACATCTCCTGTTTCTGAAGTTGCTGCACCTATTTTGCAGCTGACTTCCAGGCTCCAGCTATCGTGCTGGAGTCAACAAGCCAGAGATTCTCTTCCACTTTTTATTACCTTTCCTTCTGGGAATGACTCCATAAACCCAACTTAGTTTTGGAGTTCTGCTGATTTTGATTATTACCCTTTGATTTAGAGAAGTATGAGATTTATGTTCGTTTGGTTGAGAGACTTTCAAAGGCAAGCCAATGTGGAGATAGCTTTCCATTCTTGCTGCCAATTTTCTCATGCTGTTGAGGAATTCATTTAGGCTTAGTTTTTAGGCAGGGTTTGTTGGGGCTTTTTCACCTCTCTGGTACGGCTTACACCAACTGTTAAAGTCATGAGCCAGTCTGTCAAAATCACGATCAGCTTAAAGATCACGAGCCTTTAACAGGTTATTTTCTGGAGGCTTTACAGCCTGCTTGGGCTTTTCAGGCTCTTCTGTGTAAGCTCTGCTGGAGGCCTTCTTTAATGGCAGCCGATTCCAAGGTAATCAGATGTTTTCAAAAGTTATGACTTTAAATAGAGCATCATGAGACTTGCAATAAAATTTCAAGTGTTGGCAATGCTGAGTCTCTTATTCTAGAAGCTTTACAGTATTTTAATTGCTTTTGTGAGACATTAGAGTGGCACTCCCCCTCCCCCCCCCAGCTGCCTCATTTGAAGCAGTTCATGCAGCTTGCAACATGGCTCTGTCAAGGTTCACAGAGACTCCAGCTTCTTTCCTATGTGACCCAGACGTTCTGTCCCCTGAAATGTGCCAGACGGACAAGAGGTTACTTTGAGAAATAGTTCACACTTTTCCCAGACTCTGCTGCTCAACTTCTCTAACAAATATGTAGCTGAGGTAATGTCACTGTAGATAGTAATTTGTACATCTTTTCCAGAAGCAGAATGCCTAAGCTAATAAAATCAAGAAACTGTCACAAACTCATTTTTTTCTCCATGTTTCCTTCTGTCAGTGCTTTAGGAGCATTCATTTGGGCTGTTTCACAGTGTAGAACTGACTTTTTCCTTTGACTGAAGCAGAACCAAAGGACTTCCCTGCCAGTGTACAAAGAATTTGCTTGAAGGTGTTCTGACAGCAGCAAAGCACATTACTCTTTTTTCTGCAGCTGAGTATGGTTGTGTTTCCACTCACTTGCATTGAAAATAGTGTTAGTTACTGCACAAATACTGTTTCAAATCATGCTGCCCTGTTTTAAGGCACTTCTCATCGCCCTTATCAAACTGTAGTAAAATCCTTTCTTTCCAGTTATCTTTTCCTCAGTTGCAGTGTAACAGTAGTGACTGCACAATTCATTACTCTTTGCATGGTCTTTTCTAACTATGCTAAACATTTACAATAGAACAAGGTATTCTGCTGTAGTTCATTACCATGTGCTTTCCCTGGATTGGGTTGGAGATAAGGGTAGTTGAACCTACAGAAAGGTCTTAGGAGAACTGAGGAAACTTAAGAGGTGCAGTGCAGTGCCTACCTGAAGGTCTTTTCATAGATGGAGGTGGAACTGGAGATGAATCAGGTTATTCCTAGTTCCTTGGATCTCCTGCATACCCCAGCAGAGCCTCACATGGGGAGTCACTGCTTGCCCCAAATCGCATGTCTTGCTCTTGGTGGAGTTTCCACTTTGAGCAGGTACTTACAGGTGTCAGCAGAGGTGAGCAGAGACACTTCTGTAGCCTGACAGGGATGCCTGGGGAGGCCCATGGTTTTTTCAAGTGTTTTCTTTAAAGCCAGCAGAGGCAATTTTCCTTCCTCAGGTAAGTGCTCTCTGTTTTGGAAGGGGTTTTTGTAAGCTTTCTCTGATCAACATTTGCTTCCCACCAACTTCCCCCTGAGTCAGTTAATTTCTGCTTAAAGGAAAAACATTTTCAAATTCTTCTTTCTGGGTTTGATAGTGATTTATTGTTCTTATTGAAAACTTAGCACCTTTTACATGCACTGCAATTAGAAACAGGGACAGAAACTCTCCAGAGACTGGAGTGCTGTGCAATAGTAAATACTGCGAAACGAGGCAAGGTAGAACAGAAAACAAGTCATAAAATGGCCAGGCAACCTGTGTGCTGAACAGCTGCACAGAAATCTTCAATTTTTGCCTCAACGTGTTGAAATGAAAACAAAAAAAGCAAAACAAAAGCAAAAATAGAAGATGAGGAACAGAGTGAGGGAGGGAAACAGAGATAGAAAGCGAAGTGAGTTTCTCACAAACTGCCTGACCATTAATGACAGAATCTCCCACCTGATCCAACCACTGACATTAACCCTGCCTCCAGTCCAGCACCATACCAAGATCTGCAATCTTACACTAAAAAGTGGATTTGTACATAGCCAAAACGACGATTTTCCCAGTGACATTCCACACTGCATAAACAGATGTCTCCTTTGTTAGTCATTTCTTATGTATCCTTGGTGGGATGGTCCTGGCTGAAGTACAGTGCTAATACCTTCCCAGTGACTCCTGCTTACCTCAGCTGGAGGTGGAGTTGAAATGGCAGGCAGATGCACACCAGCTCTTCCCCTGCATATCCTATTTTTTCAGAGATTTAATCTAAGGCACAGTTGTCACTTGGGATGAATGTGAGACACTCTGCACCAGCAACAGGGAAGGTTTGGCTTTTGATTTAATTTAACCAGACTTTGCGATAGACTGGTCTCAGGGGCAAGGAGGTAGTGGGGCTTGCATCACCAGCTCTCTTGGCCTGCATCTCTTGGCTAGAGATGTCTCCTCAAGGACTCTTCTCCCAGCCAGTGGGTTATGGTTTACTGAAGCCCATCACTTTTAGTAAAAATGGCAAAGACTATAACTAGTTTAATTTAATACAAATTCAGCGCTTCTTGGATGAATTGCAGATTTGGTGAAGCAGCAGGTGCCTCAGTGCTATAAAGAAACACAATTTAATTTTTAATTCAAGTTTCATTCTTTTTACATAGATCAGGTTGATTTTTCTGTGTCTTTTTTTATTTGCATGTTTTTTAAGTTGGAAGCTGCCTCAGCACGTTATATATGCTACTGTGGTGGCATTTCTTAGCGAAGCTCAACGGGAGTTTTGGAGGTTGCTGCCTCCTGAGAGCGTAACTCAGTAAGACAGTGGCTTCCTTGGCGAAGTCAGAGCAAGAGCCTTCTGGCTCTGCATCTGCCTGCCACCACTGAGGTTTTGGCAGTACAACTGCTGGCAAGGCCGAACTGCTGAGCCATCGCTGGAGAGATCTGTGTGGAAAAACAACTCTACAGGAAAAAACATGCTGGATATTGTTATTCTGGATCAAGTCAACAATGTGTTTTGTAGGATGGTGGCACAAAGAGTTGTGGTGGCTAGCTGTGGTGTGAGTCCACGTGAGTGGGACCCTTTAAACTCAGCTCAGTGCCATAGCCAGCAATCTGTCAAACACCACACGCTACTCAGACGTCTGACTTAGTTTCAGTACTAACAGTGGGAGTGTGTTATGGAAATACCTTAAGCCAACCAAGACACAATTACAGGGTTCTGTGACTTCCACCAGTTGTCACGTATTCCCCAAGTTGAAGTTTCCACATTAAAATACGTAAATGTTAAATTAATCAGACTGATTACTGAACTCATTTTCAGAAAGTTGGTTAGCTGCTGGTATTTGTGGATTGCTGATTCATCTGGGAGATGCAATGCAGCAGGGAGTGTGGATATGTCTGTTGGAAAAGGGGCATTTCAGTTGTGTCCTTTAAAGCCTTTCTCCTCTTAAAATACACACGTAACAAAAACACTTTCTGAAAAGTATTCAGTGGTGGTTAAAAGCAGAAGATGTGTTTATGCTGCAGGTTGTTAAATGTATTTGCAGCCTTTTTTTGGAGCTCAGTGGGAACTGCACTGTCGTTGTTTATTGGTCTGCTTCAACAGCTGCTGGTTGAAATTAAAGGAAATCCATGGCCTTGATTTGCAAAAACATTATGGATTGCTTGTGGTACGATGAGGTATGAGACGCAATTTGAGTGAAGCCCAACACGTGTAGCATGTCATGAGAAAACAGGGAGTTTGCAATATTCAGATAATCAATATGAATGGATCTGCAGGTTCTTAAGATATAAAAATAGTTTTGTTTGAGCTGATTTCTTGATTTTCTTTGGGATTTCTCAGGCCTGGCCAAAGGGACTGAAGACTCTGGTTTCACACTGGAGTCAGTGGTGTTGACTTCAGCTCGTGCTGTCCAGCCACTCTTCCCTCTCCTGAGCTGTGCAAATGAAGGTGTTTTCCACTACTGTGAAGTATTTCCTGGAACTTATTTGGCAGATAAATAATTTTGAAAAATGCAAAGAGCATTAGAGCCAGCGCTGATCAGTCCACATACCCAGTAGTTTAAGCAGACACTTCTCCAGATTCCCATTTTTCTGGCAGCTTGCAGTTCTCAGTTCTTTCAGGTTCATCTTTGAAAGAAAGAAATGAAGTTGACAAAAAACCCTGTGTATGCAAGTCCCTCTGGCCACTGGCAGTCTGCAATATGGGAAGCCTTATGGAAATGGAAAGACCTGCTCCCAAGCACCTGCTTATGTTAGCTCACTGCAGCAGTGAACCTTTGGCACTTGCTCCACATCTTTTCTGTTCACTGGAAGCCTTGCTGCTGGGAGCCTTGCTCTCTTTTTTCATTTCTTTCCTCTGAAGTGGCCGGAGAGGCCATGTCTGAAAGGAAAGTCCTTGCAGTTATTGACAGGTGCAACTTTTGTCTCATCCAGGATGTTCCTACTCAGTCTCCTGACTGGAGTGACAAGGTCATGGCACACAACATTTCTGAACAATGAAGAATGTTGAATAAATAAAAGTACATAACAAGAAATGAAATTTGTAGGTCATACAGGCAGCTAGCCAGATTATAATGTGTGTGAGAATGTGTATGTAATTATGTTGTTTCAAAAGTAGAGCAGGGACTTTCCTTGCATCATGTTTAATTTTATTCTCCACATAAAAATATATTGTTGGAATTCACTCAGCGTTTACTGTTGCATGTAAGGATAAATCAACCGTCAGACAATGGAAGTCTTTTCCTGCTATGTTTGGTACTGATCCTCATCAGTGGGATACTGTGTTTGGTTTTAGTTCCCTCCCTTCAAGAGACAAAACTGAAGTGGAGAAAGTTCTGAATTATAAGAGATTTCACATAGATAAGCACAGAGAAAAGACTGGAAAAAAGGAGACCAGAAGGGACATAAGTCTTTGATATGAAAAATGTCAGTATTTAAGTAATCAATGGCTTGCCATAATTTCCAGAGGAAGCAAAGAAATCAGTTTAATGTGCCACAGAGGTGATTTAGGCTAAAAGTCTATAAGACCTGTCTGTTGCTGAGATGATAAAACATCATCAGTGGCTACCTGAGGGTTACTCAATGCAGTATACTCACAAGAGGTGAGAACAACTTAGACAATCATCAGCCATGGGCAATGAGCTTATTCTTACCTTAGAGTAGGAGGGTTGGGCCAGTTAATATATGAATTCTTCAGCCCCATATTTCTGTGTTTTTATGCATGAATAAAAAAACCCTAGAGCACCCTGTGGCTAAACCAGAGGACTTTGTTAGATCACTGTCTGCTCTCTGTGTCTAATTTTATCTCTGTCTGCACTTGGTCTTGCTCTCTACCTCCGGCCACATGTTCTTGCCCACTTCCTTGTGACAGTTCTCCTACAGCTGTGTGGTGACCTAGACTGCGATGCTGACCCAACAGGAAAGCAACCCAGTAAGAGATTAGTTTACTGCAATTTATTCAACTTATGTAGCCATTCAGTAGATATAATGTAAACATTTATAGGGGTGATAGTTTATACTTACATACTCTGTCAGGAATGTTGATTAATGGACACCGCAAAATACAGGATTGAGTCTTCTGAAATTTTATTCAGGTCTAATAATGGTTTGGAGAAGTCACTTAAAAATTTTATCCAGTTTCCTTGTCTGCAAAATAAAAATATTTGTCTAACTTGCAAGAACTGTTTTACAGTGCTTAGAATTAAGAGTGAGTGAAAGTCTGAAAATACTGTATTTTTTTAAAAGGTCAAAATAGCATTTTCTGATAATCGTGGTACAACATTAACTTGAGCTGACACAATTTTTTATCTCTATATGCCAAAATAATTTGTCTCTTGTGAATGTAGATAGTAGAGTTAAAGTATCAACTCAAAGGGGAATTTCTTAGACATGTATTATACTGAATGCAGCTTGTATTTTCTTAGTTTTATTCTCACTGCATAAGGAGAGGCTTCCTCTTTTCAGAACTGTTTTTGCCTGCACTCTGGAGCAGTTTTTGGTCAAAATGCATTGAATACTACAGAAAGGTTTGAACATTTCCAAAATGCAAGCTGTAATCTGGGGACTGTGATCATTGCTGTCTTTCTTCTGCCCAGGGAACTGGAGACTTCAGAGCTGCATGAGCTGTAAACACACTGTGTCATCCCTCCTTAGGCTCTAACAACAACATGAAAGCCCTGATTGGCGCTCTTGGCACATTTTCCTGAAATCTCGTTGGTGTAGAACCTACTAAGGCAAAGGAGTAAACACCTTTTGATCCTGCATAGCTGCAATGGGAACAGAAGTCTGGAATACAAACACGAGTTCAGGTTGGTTTTAGGAGCAACACTTGTCAGCCCATGGGGGAAGGTGTTGTGCTTGTCCCAGGTGGCCAAGGACTGTGTGCTGGTAGGATGTGTCCCGTGAATGGGTCTGATGAAGTGTAGGCTTCCTCCTGAGCTGCTGGAGCATTTAGATATGGATGACTGAGTACGGTCACCGAGGGGTTTTGGTACACAACGCAGTCAGGCTGACCTCGTATATGGACACTGGTGTCAAGTGCAGCTGTAAATACTGAGCTGCTTCCAGTGGCTAACCCATGCTCTAACTTGTATGATGCTTTATCTATGGTTTGGCCAGCACGGTGCAGACACTCTGGGTTACAGCTGGAAGCTGAAACTGTCCAAGACTTCACTGAGATTTTGCTGTTTGATTCTTCCTGAAGTTAATACCCAATTTATGTGTGTTGTCATTGCTGGATTATAGTTACCAACTCTTACAGTCTTCCTCTGTAGTGATGCATTGATTTGCATTTGCTTCAAAACCTGCCTTCCAAGGCTACTGATTATAGAAATACTTAAGAATTTTGGTCTCACTGTAAAAAAGGTTGATTTCCAGCTCTCTCAGTTGCAAAGAAAAGCTTAAATATATGATGTCTGAAGGCTTTGAAGCTAGATAAAATTAAAGAAAAAAGAATATTTAAACTCTCCTGATACAAGTGCTGCCACAATTTCTGAATAGTTTGACGTGGTAACTCATTTTATGTTGATTGATTTCATATAACATTAATTTGTTAAATATCTGTGTATTTGGCTGTGGTTTTATTCAGTGCCACTTTCAAGACCTAAAACAAATTACTCCAGGCTCTGAGTATTTTTTTTTCTATTGATGACATTATGTTCAAACACAGAGAATAATATTGTTAACAAAAAGTTTTTTCTTCATGATCTTACTGATAAAGCCTGTAAGTACACTGGTAATTTTAAAAAATAATTTATTTGGGTTTTGTTAGTAATATCTTTAAATGTAACTGACAGGTTGCTTACCCCTACTTCGCAGTCTCTCCTGTAAGCTGCTAACCAAAATGAGTTGTAAGTGTAATCTCCTCATCATCACATCTGAGCTCTGTATCAAGAAAGTCCTATGTCATAACTGTTCTTGAAATACTGTTGAACCCCATCTGGATTTTCCAGTTGCTTGTTTGCATTTATGGTGAGCACTAGGAAATCCAGCCAGAACTCTATGAGACTGTCGTGAGAGAGGGCTAGCCCTCACAGAGACCCAATGTGCAGTTTTAAGGATTTCCTATTCAATTTTGGTAACAGAAGATTTGCTAAATTTGAACTAATGAGAAATAAATGTAGCTTCAGAAGTTACTGACAAATCTAACTAAACTCAGTCAAAAACCTCTTAGTTCTGCTAAACTGTAGCCCAGTATCTTGACAGTTGCTCTTCTGATCAGGACTTCTTATTTAACACTTTTTGCAAATTTTCTCTTTGGGAGAGAAATCAAGAAGTTTTATTACATGTAGTGAACCTACAAATATCAAGATCCAGTATGAACGCTAAACTAGTTTAACTTGGCAGGACCTTTTTGTTAGTTATTTTGTGACTCCATTAATAGCCATTATTAACTTGATGGTTTTTATGCAAGCCAACTTCCCTGTTTTAAAAAAAATGAAAAGGTGATTGTTCCTGAGTAGCTGTATTTCTTAGCAGGCAAGTGCAAACGTGGTAATGCAGCATGTGGCTTTCCTGCTTTTAATGTAAGGTCTCCAGACAATACTTCACTACAGGGTGTAGACATGCTGCTAGAGGATTGTGTTTCCATAAAACAACAGAAGCTTAAGTTAGTGCATTAGGTTTGCTAAAACACGTTTGCTTCCCCATCTTAATATTGTTTTCACTGGATACAATCAAATACTTTATCATTCAGATAACAAAGTGTGTCAGCAAGTAATTGTATTTGCAAATTTCAGGACATAATTATCTGAGCATATGCAAAATTATGGGCAAGGAAAGTTGGTAACCCAGTTAAGATGAGACTGAAAATTTGACTTATTATATATACATGCTGTTTGAAACAAAGAGGGAGAGGCAATGCTTTCCCTGGAAAGAAAGAAGTCAGTATGGTGTTGGCATTGCTCTTTAATGTGCCCTGCCAGTACAAAGGACTCAAGTTTTTTTTATTATTTTAATCCTTTTCCAATTAAAGTTTTCTTTTTGAGAAGGTGACAGAAATTATTTGAGAACAAATTGAGAAATAAGAGCTATAATGATAATAAAGCTTTTCTACTGCCTAGAAATTAATGTCTAACAACTGAAGTGAAGAGTCTGGGAAATAAGCAAAAACCTCAAAAGCAGGAAAATAACCTTACCTGTCATTAGTATTCAAGTGAGTCTATAGCACAGGACTTTTCTTATACAGCTGTTTATGAGAATAGTGAGTTACTTGCAGACCCCTGGCATACTCCTCCAGCACAGGAAGAAGGTAGATTTCGGAGGATGGTTCAAAAGTGCAAACAAGAATAAAGCCATCTTTTCCTCCAATCTGGGGGGTGGGGGGAAAGGTGTAAAAAAAAAAAAAAGTTTAAAAAAAAAGTTTTATTTTTAGGGTAAAAAAGATCAATTTCCTGAACACAAACACACCTCTCTTCCTTTAATCTTTTCTATCCTGACTCCAAGCCCCCTGACCAGAGCTGAGCTTCTGTTCAAGGCAAAGGGATGCTATTCCCCTGTGGATCTTCTACATTTTACCTCAGAATGGGTCAGGGGGGCTGTTTCAGAGGCACTGGAAGCTGGCTGCACATGCCAGCTCCTCACCTACCCCCAAGCTAGCAGCTGAACTGAAATCTCCAACTCCAACTCCATGCTCAGTAGCACTGGTTATGCACTGGGTGGTCAGTTAGGGTCTATTTTTAGGGTATGAATAAGGATTACGTGTTTCAGCTGTCTGCACCTTTTGTATAACACCAGACTTCTTTCCCCATTTAAAGTCTGAGCTGATGAGGAAATGTGAGTGGAAAAGGTTTCTCAGATCTGTGGTTTCTTAATGTCAGAATAGTAAGGTTTGGGTTAGGTTGCAAGGCAATCTGACACAGAAGGCTTGCTTATTGCAGAATAAGCCCCTGGAGTTTAATTTTATTTGCATTTCACATTCCTTAGAGCAAATAAAAAGTGTGAGTTTTGAAATGGTTTAGATGGATTTTTCCCAAACCTCAAAAAAATCTGTGATCTCATTGTTCATAACTCACTTTGTTAAATTCCATACTTGGACTATGGATGATGAAGATTGCCTCTGCACTTCTCACAGCTCTGTTAAGTCTACATACATAGTTTATTCTGTCAAAGATGGATTTTTCTCATCAGGGCTTGTTAGTGCAAGTAAACAGTTCTCACCATCATTGCAAACTGGTTTTTAAGGGATTATCTGTTGTGACAGCCTCAATCTTTACCTGTTTCTCTGGTGAAATCTGTTCTAGTACATTTTGACTTCCATCTGATTCCCTGATGATACTTAGCCCTACTCACTGCTGTGCTACTGTGCTACTTCCTGCTGCTTTAGCAGGAGCTGTTGGCTTGGGCTTTCCATCTCCAGGAGCTGCTCCTCTGTTATTCCTCTCTTGCAAACATCCTGAGATTGGAGCCTGCTACAGAAGGAACAGTGCAACCATATACAGAGAGGTTCTGTTTGGCCTGAAAAGGCTGCAATCTAAAAATTAGCTTGATGATGTCTAGACAAGACTGTAAGTATTTAGTACCTTTACAGTGCTTTGCATCTTCAAAGCACCCTGCAAACATTAACTGATTAACATAACTGCGCCATCTGTTTTGATGTTTACATTTTGTGCAGGCAAAATTCCTGCTTTGTTTTATTACCTCTTGCAGGTATGTGGATGTCATTATTATGGCCCTTCAGAGGATGGTAAAGTCAGGTCCACACATGTCTCCACTAACATTTTGCCTTAAAACTCAAGCCAGTGCCATTGGGGCCTGCTCTCTGACCTGGCTATGACAGTTGGGATTATTTCCCTCTGAAATTTTAGCTTCTAGTCTGTAGAAATTGTTGTTCCCATGGCTGCCGGAGGCTGCTGCCTCTCTTGTCGCTTTGCTGCTGAACTTAACTGTTTTCTCCCCAGCTGTGGACAGGCAGGGACACATCCAGCAGCGTGGGATCTTCTCTGCAGAATGCTCCCAGATAGACAGCTGAAATATTGGCTGAGGCAGAAAAGGTGGTAGAAACCATAAAGATAGTGAAAAGAAGGGGAAACCTTTACTTAACTTTTGGCAAAAGCTTGTTTTTCTCTCCAACTACATGCATGGCTACAAGAAATTTCATTGTATTCTTCTTTTTCCAATTTATGATTGGAGATTTTGTGTATTTGAGGGGCTGTACTGATAAGCCAGTGTTAATTTTCCATTTTAGTTTAAATTTCTTGCTAAAGATTTCAAAACTGATCTAAATCAAAGCACTAGTAGCACTGACAAGAACGAAAGCTGAAAAACCTTAAACCAAACCAAAACCACACTTTTAATTTACGTCTTTTTTTTTTTTCCTTTTATTTTCAACTCCTTACCATTTCAATGTTTCACTGCCTGAGTGGTGTTTCAGGTAGATCATACAACCTAAAACTACCTTTATTTCCAAGTCAATGCAACTTTGTTTTGCTGAAGAGCTCTAAAGAAACAAGTGCTCTGCTGTCAGCAGGGAGAGACTGGCAATGTTTTGATCCAGGGAAAATTGCAAAGACGCTCCGTGAGAGGAGCGAATCGTGAGAGATGTGTAGCGAGGCAGTGCGCTGGCAGACTTTTGCGTCAGTAAAGGAGTCATCGTTTAAAATCTCAGATTAAACTCAGATTAAATTGTGCCGTGCCATCTTGTGGGAATCAGCCGTGACCGAGAGGAGACGTGGCGGCTGCTCGGCGTCAGGGAAGGGCCTGCTGTAGTTGCACCTCCCCTCGGAACTGCTCTGCGCGGAGAGGCAGACAGCACGCACGGGCCCGGGAGGAGCTCCTTCACAAATTCGATGTCTGGCATAGTTCACACCACGGTTTTAAGTGTGACCTCAAGGCATTTGCAAGGAATATCTTTATAAAGACTGTAACGAACGTGCAAGAGACTCTCACAGACAAATTTTCAATTAATAAACCGACAAACCTGCAACATGAGGATATAAATACGTTGAAAAGATGGACTTGGACAGACCTAGATGGTGGGTGCGGTCTTCTTTCACACTGAATATTTTTGCAGCATTTTTTTGTTTGTTTGCATACTCGCTTCTGGTAGAGACATTTTGCTATGTTTGCAGGCTAGGATACGGCAGTGGGAACAAAGCTCTGACAAAATGGGATTCTCCTTTGTCAGGCTGTGGCATCAGAAAAGCTGATGTCAAATACCACCAGGCTCTGACTGGAAGTCTTTAAAGAAAGGTTGAAATTTTCATAAAAGATGAGCTCTGGAAGTGGTTCAGGAAAGGACTGTGTCCCGTAGCATCCCTAGGGTGAGGTGAGACAGCTGCAATTATTCCCCTCAAACTGAGCCCCTAATTTTCAGAGCAAGGCTGGAAGAAGTCAGACACAGCTGTGAGCAACGGGCTCTGGGTGGCCCTGCTTGAGCAGGGGCAGGTTGGACGAAATGACCTCCAGAGGTCCCTCCTTCCCTCAACCTTTCTGTGAGCCTGCCGTTCAGAGCCTTTCTCCTATTCTCTCCTAAAGTTTCCTCCTGACAGTTTGGTTTCTTTCATGTACATGCTGCAGTCCCTTCAGTAGTTTACTCCAGGAAGGAAGAATATGAACACAGAGAATTGCAGACGTTGTAACAAAGTTATGTGCAGGCAATTTTACACAATGGAAGAGTTGCTCCTATAAAATGCTGAGTGTCATTCGCTCAGATGGAAGGAATGACGCTGAGAACACGAAGCATTCTGTAGACTCAGTAGACTCCGGCTTTATATAGAGAATCCCACAGCAATCAGTAAATTTTGCATCTAACTCAATAGAGAGGATATTCTACGCCTGTCTTCCCTGTGATTGCCCTTATTAGTCCAAACATTCCCCTCCCACCCCCCCCGAAAAGAACATACTCAATAGCATTTTTATATTCCATAAAGGAAAATGTTTAATATAATCTATGTAGATACTTCTGTCATCTTAAATGTTTCTTCGAGCATTTTATGCATCCTTATGGACCCATATCTCATCTGCCTTTTTAGTCCTAGTCTTTCCTCTACCCCCAAGTTTTGGGGGATGAAACCGCAGTATCAGTGTCTTCAGTTAGACTATAACAAGATCCTACGTGGAGTGAAGAGGTTTATATTTTTGGCCAATTTACAAGTACTTTTATTCTATAAACTAATGGCAATAAGCAATGGCCTTATATTTACATCTCACATGAACAAAAAAGGGAGGAGGTCTCTCTTCCTGCAGCACCATGATGAAGATTCTGAAAGACCATATACGATGAAAATTATTTGCATGTAGGCACAGAGGGAAGCACTGTGCAAGCATCTAATTGCAGCACTCCCTGCTGACTGTTTTTAATGTGTGTTGGTTTTATTAAGCATTCTTAATATGAAGCTAGACTTTTGCTTGGGCAAAAAATATAAGAGAAACAGCAGTTTTAATTCTCAGATTACTGAAGTGCATGCATTTGGGAGAACCTGTCTGGATGCAGCAGATTAGGTGAATTTGTTCCCACTGTGAAAAATGATAATAAATTGGTTTTGTGGTCCTGCATTGCCTGACTGGTCTTGTGTATGTGTGAGTGCATGCACAGTACGTATGGCTCTGTTACATCTTGAAATTTTGGTTTCATGTGTTATGCTATGCATCGCTTATGAGGGACAACGTTTGCATGACAAATTGCAGATCCATATGGCATCGTTTTTTAACATCCTGTACTTTTAGGTATTTTCAAGGAACTGTGCCTGAGGAGGTGAAGAGGGGAATCTGCTGGTGACTTGTCACTGCAAGTGATGTGTCTTTAAAACACTGCTGTCAAATAAAAATGGTCATGGTTCAGTCCTAGATCAAATGCAATACAAAAATGACATAACTTTGTATATTGATATATGGTAGCCATACGTAATTTGATTCTATGATTTATCCCACTAAAGAGATTCATCATAGCTTTTCAGAGAGACACATTCATCTAGTACGGAAGAATCGAGATTTGCAAGTCTTTAATGATGCACCATTTCTGGTTGGGGATAAGATTCTGCAGATTAGCCATTTTTGCAACTCCTCCTGAGCTCTTCACAGTTACAGCCTGACTCTGGCCAGTTCTGTGGCTTTACTAAGGACAGTAAGTAGCAATGAAATGCTTTTACTCTCCTTAGTGCTTAGCTCAAATAGTTTTTAGGGACATGAATGAAACACAGTGTAGCACCATACAGATTTATCAGCTTTCACTTTAAATTACTTTTAAAATGCGTGCTTGGCTTTGTCTTCGTAATTAATGTTTCCATCCCCACTTGTGGCTCGGAAACCTTTATATTTAGCTACATGATGACTTACTTGTTCTACACAATCTTATGGTTCAGTTCTCACAACAGGCTAAATATTTCGCTTAAGGTAATTACCTGACTTCAAAGGAACTTTCATAGAAAAGTAATAATATCAAAAAGAGCCTATATGCTATAAATAGGGTATAAAATTCCACATTAAAGATGTGTGTATATTACAGGAATCTTCAGAGCAGTGTGAAATATAATTAGGGCCTTCTACTGAGGCATAAAATTCTCAGTAATACATGCTAATCTTATTTGCTTGGAATGAGGTGGGAATATACCTATCAAGACATCTTTTGAAATATCTGAAATCTTTACATCTGAGTTTCCAGTTATACTTGTCTGACTTGATCTTTTCTTCCTTGTCACTTTTCCATCCTGAAAGGTTTATTTGTGAATAAACTTTCTCCTCTGCACAAAATCAGAAGCGTGAACTTTCAGTAGGACAATTAGGATTTTAGTGAGATGTAAAATGCTTTTTAAGAAAAGAGGAAGAGCAATATAAATAAGTTCATATGTGATTATGTGCTCTTCACAGTGTGTGTTGATTGCCTGAGAGGTTATGTTGTAGTTTAAGGCAAGTTGGGTCCTTCGATGTAGTGCCTGTTCTTTGCAGCATCTCATTCTTCCTACAAATAGAAATCTCTTAGAAAAGAACATTTCTAATTAACCTACATCTTTTCTGAGGAAAATATGTTTTATTTATGTCCACATTTCACTCTTCTTTCGTCACCCCACGACTCAAGTATTTGTCCAGAGCACATCTTCAAAAATAATGTTTTAATGGAAAGTACTGATTGGGTGAATACGGATTAGTACACTTACTTTGTGATTACCAAAGGAGTGGTCTGGTCCCAGTGCTGGCCATGCAAGCAGCTCAGGAATAAGGCAAAGAATTGCTTTTGTCCAGAACAGGGCCATTTCTGGTCTTTGATCTATGGAATCTAAAGCAGTGCTTTTTGCTTGGAAGATATTGTTACAATTAACTTTGTACAGATGGACAAACTGGGACAGAGGAGGGCTGGTGACTAATCTGGCAAATTACTAATGTAGGGAGGAAGGGACCGAGCTGTCCTGTCCCTGCTGGACTGATGGCTGCCATATCTGGTTCGGGTGGCTAAATGGAAGATGGTTGGGAGCAGCACTGCTTTTGGGTATGGTTATGTATCAAGACATCCAAAATGTAGTCACTCGGCAGAATAGTGGGTTTGTAAATTGGCTGATGCTTTACTGGGAAAGGGAGAAACAGAGTTTGGGAGAAACTGGTATGTGCATGACAATTAAACCTAGAAGTTTACGGCTGTCTTGTGATTTATTACATGACTTGTAGGAACCTAGAGTGAAACCAAAACCAAGTTACCTGAATTACTGTTTTACATTAGTTCTCAGCTCATTTTCATCTTTATATTGCTGGGCAGGCTTTTGCTGTTCCAGTAGAGTGTAAAAGATTTTGAAATGTTCCTCAAGGGGTGCTTCCCACAGCCAGTTGCCATTGGTAGTAATCTTTGTAACTTGCTGCTAAAATAAAATCAAAGTCAAAATACACTCACTATTTTCCTAATAATATGTTCTGTGTAGTTTCAGGTGTCAGTAGCACTGCCTGTAGGTGAGAGGCAGAGCAGCCTCACTTCAGTGGTGTCCTTGCAATGGCAAAGCTCTGTGAATTATTTTTCTGTTGAAAAAAAGGATTTGCAACCTATTGGTCTACCATGTTGACTGTAAAAATTTCTGGGAATGTGGAAACTTCCAGGAGGAGACTGGGCCAATTCCCTCCCAACATGCTTGTGGACAGTGCAGCGAAGTCTGGGACCTCCATTTGGAGAGCTTCCCAGGATCTCACCTGGGCACCTCCCCTGGGGAGCTGCATTGATCAGGGGGCTCACAAGCTTGGAGGTCTGCAGCACTGCTAGGACACCCCAGAAGCCTTGAAAGGCAGCCAAGAGAGGTGATTAAGGAAACCCAGCTTCTCCATACTCTGACTCCCTTGAAGTCAAGAAAGCCAACTTATTTTGAAAACTCTGAACAGGACCTGTGTCATGGACAACTGTGCTTCCAAAAACCTACTCTTAGTACTACAAAAGATAGTTTTTCAAATTTGGGATGACTCAAATAAGTTTTGTGTGTGTGTGTGTTCGTTTTGAGGGGATTGAACTGAATGGAACTGGACTGAATTTTTAGATAAGGAAAGTCTATCCACACTTATTATGTGGTGTGATGAGATACTATTGTCAGGTTGCCGCTTATTCCAGTGACTACGCATATGAATTTAATACAGGACTTTTATTTTAATATAAAAAATTTTCCTTAAATCTGGTGTCAGCAAGCTTAAGATGCAGAGGGACCTTTGCAAATAAATTGTTTTTATTGTTTAACTGAAGAAAAGTAGGATAATTGGGACCATTCGGGACATGTGTGCTTTCAAGTCCCTCCTAAATTTTTTCCTTCTGACTTAACAGAACAAAATCAGGGAAAAAAAAAAAAGCAATAGGTTGATACCATGCAGACATAATAAATTAGGTTCCATAGCTGTTTTAATTCAGACGGGTTCTTCCATCTCGGCATCACCGTTGCATTGTTTACTCGGGAAAGAAGACACAGTGATAAACAAACAAACACAAAGACTTATGGCCAGTGGCTGCCTGTGTATCACTTAGCAACATCAATATTTTTGTGCACACATAAAGGTCTCCTGCGCGGTGCCTGCTGCCAGCATGTGTGCGTGTGCGAGCGTGTGTGCCTCTGTAGCGCTGACCTTGTACGCAGAGAGATCAGTCTGTCAGTGATTGGTCACTCCTTAATTTGGATGTCTAGACATTTCAGCCCGCGCGAGCGAAAGGCAGACATCTAAAGACGTGAGAAGAGATTCTAAGGGATACGAGGGCCTTAAAATAATTCCCTGTCAAACTGCAAATGTATTTTGTTCATTTTAAAAATATATGTGTGCAAGTGACTGAATGGAACACATGACTGAGGGCTTTATTTTTTATTATCACTATTAATTAATGTGCTTCTTGGGTGTTTTCGTGGCTGTGATATAAATAGGTAAAGCTTCCTTAAAGGTTATCGGCAAGTGTGACAGAGTTAATATTATGATTGGTCTTCTGGCTGGAAATATGTTTTCTTAGTTTGCTGAGAGTCACAATCCAGAATCCTTAGAAAATAAATGAACTGTGTTTAAAGGAACTACCAAATCTTAACTTATAACGTTAAAATTATATTCAGGAATGTCATCTCTGAGAATGTCCAGACGAAAAGGAAATTATTGTCCACCATCTGCGTTTTATTCAGAACCTCTCTATGTGCAAGCAAATGTGTTTATACCCACATGTAGAAAGGGCTCAGTTCTGCCAAGCACTGAAATCCCTCAATTCCCACTGATGCCATAGGGCATTTGAATGTTTCCAGGGCATTAGTCCTACATTTGCAAAACTGTGGCATGCACATGCATTTACAAAGGCCCAAATTTTCAGCTGCTCTTTAAATATATATACAAATGGGGCAAATGATCACCTAGTTATCATTTGCATGGATCGTTGTGTTTGGAATATGGAATATTTGTATAATGAATTAGAATTTACTTTTTGGGAAAAAATGTTTAAATTTAGAGAGCCATATCTATTACCTTAAGAATATTTTACTGTAATAATAAGATCTAGAATGTGGCAGAGCTTGAAGGAGCTATTAGTATCCTTTGGAGACCTATTTTAGTTTTCTTTCGTTTTAATTCTTTCGATCATAAATCCCGGAAAACAGCAACTGGTGCTTGAAGAGCAACCAGCATTTGGAAGCAGACACTCTGCAGCACTGCAGCACCAAATTATTCTGAAAATAATGTGAAACAGTTTGATTTCAGTACTGAGTCTGCCCACTATGAGAGTATTTCCATATGGGAATAGGTGTAGCATCACAGAGAAACTTCCATACATCTGTAGAGGTGTCTGTATTACAGGTATGCTGGTATAAACTGGTAGGAATCACACCTGTAAATGAACCAAGTGTTCTTGTGCAGAAACAAGAGCCCAGATCTTAGAGCTAGTTTGTAATGTGACGATCTGCACTACAGCATTAGCAGAGCTGTTACCCAGCTGTAGCTATATTGATGTGACACTCACCCTTCCCACCCTCCCTCCCCCCACAAATCTGTGGGAACAATTCATTTCAGCATAAAGGTGAATTTATTTTCAGGTAAGTCTCAGCTTTAATTCTGTGAGGAAATTGTTAATCTAGAATAGCTCCAGGTTTTCTCTCCTACAAGATTGCCCTGTTCCTTTCTATTTTTCTTTTTTTTTTTTTTTCTTTCTTTCCTAATGTTTGGCTCAAAAAGTAATAGCAAACTGCATTAGCTCCTGAATTCTGTATCAGATGAAGAGCTGCCTTCCCTGGGCAAACATCCCCAGATTTCTGTAGATGTGGAGGCAGAGAAAGAACCCACACAGACATGTGATGGCAAAGCACTAACACTGACAGGTCTCTTGATGTTATAAGTACTGTCCCCTCTGGTAAATCTGTCCCATTTTTAGAGGCAGGCCACAATTACTGTATATTCCTTCCCCTGTCTCTTCAGAAAATGTCTCTATGCAAATAATTAACATACAATCAGACCCTAAACCTCATCTAACTTGCACTGCTGATGAAGGTTTTCATGGAGCCCATATAAATGTGCTAGAAGGACATTTAAAAACATGGAAGAAAGTGAGATATTTTAAAGCAAACATTCTTTAAACAATTTGATAGAGCAAATTGTACTCTAAAAATCATTAACTAGGTAAAATAAACAGCAGTGGGGTTCTCCATCACTTGCCCTTCTTACGTGCTAGTGTGTTAAAATGCTTGCAGTATTGCCTGCTAGTTCTTGTGATTTTATTGTATATTCCACAGTTTTCTGCAAGTTTCAACTTTGAGGTTCTAATGATTATCTGAGAAGCTCATGTTACTTGTTAACACAAGAAAATTAATGCCAAAAAACCCTCAGAGAGACGTTATGGAAAGAGAAGGTGGTATCTGTTTTAAACAAAACTGGTTTGTCCCACACTTGTTTCTTATCATTTTCATTCCCACTCTCACAACTCCCATGCTTTTAAGAAGGGGGTTAAGAGATGCATGCCCAAGAAGTGATCTGGCCAGGATCAGCTGTGACCCAGGAGGACACCCACCACGTTCTCACCACGTTGCTTGACTTTTGCATCTGTGATGCCTTGTTTTTTGTGTAGGCCAGCTCTACCCTTTGGCAATCAAACACACTATTATGGTTCATCCTTTCACCTCTTATTCTTGCTTACCTCACCCTAGGTGAATCTCAGTTTGCAGGCTGTTTCCTGGGTTTGCCTGCTGTGAGTGTCTTCCTGGCTACAGTTGTCCTCCCTTTTGGGTAAACAGGAAGAGAAAAGGGCACATAGAGCACGGTGCAACCTCACTGGTCTCCTCCCCCTGTCAGGGCACAGGTCTTCTGCTAATCGATGCTGTGGGCTTCCTAGGGCACAACCTTTCTGGTGATGCAAACACCACATTTCTCAGTGTTTCTCTGTTTGATTGCTGTCAGTGTGTCCATGGTTCTCAAAATGTTTCGGTGTTTTTTTTCAGTGACTTTGCTCTATTGCCCTTCCTGTTGCTTTTACTGACAGACGTTTCTGTTCATGCATTCTTCAGACCAATATTAATATTTCTGCTACAAATGCTATAAAACTGAAAAATCAAGATTCTAGTGGGAAGTATTTTAAGCTGTGACTTTGAAAAGTACAGGTTTAGGTATCAGTTGAAAAATAAATAGCACTTAATGTTTTTGTAATGATTTTATATTGGTCTGTCTTTTGGGTTTGGCATATCTATAATTTGGGTTGCCAGTGTTGCAGCTTGAACAAGCCAACTAGGACATTCTAAAACATTACATTTTCTTGTAGTCTAGACATATTTTCACAGACAGTCCAGCCACAGCTAAGAATCTCTGTAGGTCTAATATAATTCAGATGCTACTTCTTTTGGGACAGTCTTAGAGCTCACTGGCCCTGAACAATAGATATGAAGATTACTCATTTATTGGCCAGATTGGCAGAACAGAGTGGTTGCTGCCTTGTGCAGTCATTTTGCTCCCATTCCTGTGCTGCCTCCTGTGCTTTGCTGGCACTCCAAAATTGCTTACAATTTTTATGATCCACTTTGTTGTGTGTGGCTTCTCAGAAGTTTCTACCACTACATCAGAATGAGTACAGCAAGACGGGGAATATCTGGAAGCTGCTTATCAGTCTGTCCTGGGATTTTCTTATCTGTGTCTCTGGGTGCATTACATCAAGAAGGAAGTACTGAATATGTGCCCAGCACCCATAATGCAATATCCTAATATTCATAAGCTTCCATTAAGGTCACTTGGTTTTGAATCTTTGGAGACACATCACTAGGAATTATCTATCCTGTCCTCTGAAATGCTAGTGCTGCAATATGAACTGATGGGAATTTGAACAAATTGTGTTTTTTGAATGCTCTCTGTGGTTTCATGTATGATTTGACTAGATGTATTATTTAGCTTGGTTAACCTAGGCATGTAACTGAGCCTGTGTTCTATAACTGGTCAGCTTTAACATTTGTTAAAATTATATTTTATGCTAGCTGACACTTAACTAATGCATTCTTTCAGTAAATATGCAGTATGTTCCCATATCAGATCCTTTGACAAGGTATTACCTAAATGAGCTTCACAGAATTGTTTTAATTCCAATTCCTCCCTATTTTTTTTCCTTCCTGTCTGTAGTGTTCCCAGCAGTGCAGTAGCCAGGATTTGATTTCTGTCAGAAATGATACTGCTTCAGTCTCGTCTCTGTAAGTCTCCGCAGGGAGGTTAGAGGGTGGTTATCCTCCGGCTGGTCTGGACCTGGTCCAGCATTCAATGAGAATGCAAATCCCCTTGAAAGCAGATACCTTCTCTGCAGTGATACTGCCTTTATGCAGCATGTGCTTCAGGAAGCTTGTGATAACTTTATATTTGCACCGAAATACTGTTATTTTTTAAAGATACTCAATCTTTTGCACTTACGGAAGCTTAGTAAAAGAGCCTAATTCTTTTCTTTCCTTTTCAACAAGAATAAAAAAAGAGTATATGTAACATGACTCAGGGTCTTGCCACAGCAGCATAGGAGATTATTGTTAGTGCTTTGCTGGAACATAACTTTGACTGTCAAGGCATTTGCTGCAGTTCAGAACGTTAATTTTTGTGATGAGAGGATTCCACATCTTCCTTGTTTTCTAAGGTACGGTGCAACAGCATGAGCTTAAGCAAGCTGGGCTTAGTCGCACATCCCCACCGTCCAGGTACGGAGGCTTAGATTCGAACAGGCACAGCAGCTTTCGGAGCGGATGCAGCGCTGAATTGCAAGAGGGAGGATGGAAATCCCAAAGCCAGTTTTGTGGCCCAAGACGCCTACCTGCTCCTCTCGTAAGAGGGCTGGCAAGCCGTGGCGGCCACGCACGCCGTGGGGTGGAGCGTGGCCGTGGGGCAAAAGCGCTGCCAGCTCGGGGCATGGCCGGGGCTGCTTTGCGGGCGGGTGGGCAGCCAGACCCCGCTCCCCTCTGCCGGCAGCGGCGTCGCGGGAGATGTTCCTGCGCAGGCTGGGAAGCCTTGTCACCCATCCGCAGCCAAGCACGCAGCTCTCGAAGCGGCCGTAAATCAGCCGCGCTTCCCCGATTCAAGTTTTATCTTGCTCAGGCCGATCAAAAATAACCCGTGCGCGGTGGGCTGCCAGCGGAGGGGCGGCCGCGCTGGCCGGGCACGGCTATTTCCGTGCGGGGCTGGCTCGCAGGGGCCGGCGGACAGCGCGGGGCTGGCAGAGCCCGGGGCTGCGCCTCGCCGCGCACCAGCCCCTCTGTTGATCGCTCTGTTGTCACTCCCTTAGCGACCGTCGCCACGTCGCGCCTTCGCGTCCTGCCGGGCACCCCCGTCCCCCTCCCTTTCCCGGCTCCCCGAGGCCGGCTGTCGTGTTTCCAGAAAAAGCCGGCCCCGGGGCTGCGGGGCGCTGCCCGTGCCCGGCAGGTGTCCCCGGCGCCGGCCGGGAGCGGCTCTCGCCACCGCGGGGCTCCCGCGCCCCGGCCCGCCAGGGCTCCCTCCCTCCCTTCTCATTCCGCCGGGAAGCACTACAGCAGTTTTCCGGGCTCAGGGAAAGAGATGAGGGGCGAGCCTGAACCGTCACCTATTGGCAATAAATAAGCATAAATAAAATTCCTCATAGTATTTAATAATTAATAATTTGATTAAAACGTAGATATTTTATAACTAAACGGGTTGTTTCGTCCCTTTCTCTGCCCCCTCATCCCACCCCATTTGAAGGCTTCCAGCCAGCTCCTCAAAACTGCCTAAACCGACATGCTCCTCCCCCATCCAGAGAACTTGAGGGGAAATGGTAGAGAAAGCCTCCAGCTGTGGATCCTGCAGTGAGGACCCGATTTCACCAACCATTTTCCGTCAGCAGGAGACGGACATCCTGTAATCCAAACAGGGGAGGCTAAAGAGGAGTGGACAGACGTCACCTATCTGAAATGCCGGTGGTATCTAGCCTAGCTTGCCAGATTTTCTGCTTCACTCCTTGTCTCTTGGCATCACGTTTCACCATTTCAGTCCCTGCTCAGCACGGTGTGTTCCAGCTCACCAGGTTGCCTGGAGCACCTTCTCATCCCTTCCAAGAACTCCTCATGCAGGCGTCCCCCAGGAACTGCCTTTGCCCCTCTCTCAGTGGTGCCCCAGGCACCCCTCCCCAGCTGGCAGCCCCTCTGCTGAGCCTGCCAACACACCTGGGGTGAGCCGGTGGGACAAATGAGCTGCATTCCTTAGCTTTTACCACAGTGGCTGTTTTCTTCTTGACAAACCCTTCCTAGCTGCAGAACAGATCCTTCACTTCATTGAGACATATCTCTGATAGGCTGCATTTTAAAATGCGACTGCCAATATATTAAAATAAGCCAGATTTTTAGGATTCTTTTCTCTTTTAATGTTTTCATGTGGACACCTCTGTCTACACTGTTTTAACATTGACAACTGTTCTTTCCCTGATCCATTCTTTGGTTTTGGAAAACTTTTGACATTTGTAACTGAGGAGAAGAAGTCACCCCAGTGAGCATCAGCTCAGCGCTGAAATCTCTATGGCCTAGATTTTGGAAATTATGAGGATCCACTGTTTCCTGAATGGTTAACAGGAAACAGACTGATAGGCACCTCTGAAAAGCAACTTTGTGCTATAGAAAAATTGTTATTTTAAAAAAAATAAGTGTACATGTGTGAACAGTAGACTGGTAGGGTACATGGCTGTAACTGTGCCTCGAGCTGACCAAGAGGCTCAAAAGGTTAGAGACACCATAAAAGTTGTTATACAGAGCTGGTGGCATCCCTGCGAGAATTGCGCTGGCACTTGCTGTGAAAGGGCATTTGAGTTCCAGGAGAGATCTGAGTTTTAACTTTTAGTTATTGTTAAAAACTAGAACATAATTTTAAACTTCTTTTTTTCTCTTTTATGGAGGGGTGGGAGGGAAGGGGTTTCAGAACAATAAGAAGGGAACTCTTCTTCTTGTGTGTGTTGATGTAATCTCCAGAGAGGTTGCCAAGGTTAGATTTTTGAAGAAGACAGATCTGTAGATAGGTCATTACATATTCAGAAAATGTGTGTGCTGAGCTCTTTTAAAGCTCAACATTTCTGGATGCTGAGAACTTCTGAAAATGTGGCCCACTATATGCAATTAATGTATATCATTTAAAAAAAAGAGGTGGCAGTCCTAGGTAACTTAGAATATAAAATGGTGTTCTACATGGCATGGGAGTAAAGACAAACAAACAAGGAGTGAGAGTTGTATATTGAAGGCAAGGAGTGCATTATGCTTATGGCTTCCCCACGAGTCAGATTTTACAACTGTGTAGACACAGCCCTTTTTTTCCCTTGGCTTTGCCATGTGCCTTCAGCTGGTGCTCGGGACCGTGGGTTCATCTTGCTGTGCCTATTTGTCAACTTAGCCTTTGCCTTTATCACCCACCGAAACTTTAATTAGTTATGGCCGCACGATGTGCGTGGGCTGCATGTGGCACTGCAGCGACTCGTGGGTGCAGTGCTGCTACATGCAGTGGTGTCACTGTGGGGGTTTCCTTTCTTTGATATCACTGAATTGGAAAACCTTCTTCAGCTCTGTGTGGGTTCTGCATGTGTAAAGAGTGATTGTAATAGTCACCTTATCTCACAGCTGAAGGACTGCATCAGAAAACTGTTAAGAGGGCTGGGTTATTGGCACCAAACATTTCCTGTCAGTTTGCAGTTCCTCAGTCTGAAAACTCAGCCAGTTTATGTTCTGCTTGATCAGATTTCCATCCAAGGTATTTTCTCTGTTGTTCAGAACAGGTAATTTTCAGGGGAGAAATCATTCTATCCTTTCCTTTGCCCTTCTCAGTTTTGAGGATGCTGATTTGTTAGCAATTCAAGCTGATGGATGATCCCTCTATAGAGATGATGGCGTAATTACCAGAAGCCAAACATGTTCATGCTGAGAGACCATATAACATGGAGAAACTAAGACTGTAAAGCCACCTTATGTGAAGAGTTATTTTTAGGACATAAGAATACAAAGTTCTTGTTTAGAATTTTTCTGCAGTGTCTATAAAGTTCTTTTATAGATAAATAACTATTATGGTCTATCTCATGGCCAGTGGAAAGTGGAGAATGAGGGTTGGACTTACTGTGACAGAGGTACAGAAAAGAATGGAAGAGACTGGATTGCTTCCAGGCGTCTGTAGATTTCCTGTCCATTGCCATACTGGTTGGATCATGTTGCTTCCCACCTAATGGTTTTGTCCCTGATAGGCTTTGAGTTTGAACTGGTAGTGGCTTGTCATGCCCTAGTGTCACTAGCATGTTTGTTTGAGGGGAGGGAAACCTGAAAAAGGAATGAAAAAGTGTTATCTCAAGCCTTTCTTAAATGTCATCAAGCTCATTCATTCTTAAATGAGCTTGCTTTAACTTGCCTTATTTCTTCTTTTGTTTAGTGAAGAGTACTTCAGTATATTGAATTTCATGCTGTTTGATGTAGCAATACACATTAACACATGGCAAGGAGTAAATATAAGTACACTGTGCTATTCTGTTTTCCATAAATAATATTATCAGCTAGTTGCCACCTTAATCTCAGTTCCTTCCAATTTATTTCATCTCAGTCACAGGGAACTCATAACATCCATGTCATCTAGCCTGTACAGCAACCAAAGACCCCAGTTTGCCCAGTAAGCTGGCAGTGTTGGTAATGGTCTTCAATACCAGGTCAAGAAGGCTCAAGCACAAAACTTTGCGAGTGGTTTCTTTTTGTGCAGTACCTGCTACTTAGATAAGTTCAAAGATTCTAGAAAACTTTCTTTGTTAATTTTGTTAATATACTTGCTTTCAGTGTAGTCTCATCTTGCATCCATTTGAAGCACAATACTGACTAATCTTTTCATTTGCTTAACCTGTTTACTAAACCCTGAGTTTCCCAGAGCAACAAGGATAACACATGAAGGTGACTCAGGTACAGTTTAAGAATATAGGGTAGCCTGGAATAAAGGGCTCAAGAATAGCAAGTAGGAGTTATTTACAGCAATTTAAGCTAATCTGTCTGCATGTGGAAGCTGAGCAGAGAGCCCTCACATGAGGGGGCAAGTGATATTCAGCATGGGAGCAGTGAGTGAGCTTTGCAAGAAGAGATCTAATACTCCTGTCCTCTGGTGGCCTTCCTTTTGAAGCAGATGTCACTAAACGACAAAATACCAACCTCATGAAATTCCCTGAAAGCTTTTGTGTAGGTTTATACATCATAAAGCTGCAAGGCTTGCTCTCTTTCTTCATAGACAATATTAGGTGTTTTTTTTTAAATAGATTTAGATTGCCAGTCAAGATTTATGGTGTTCCAATAGTCACGTTAGTGTACAGACTGAACTTGAGAACCTGTATTTTATATTTACAGATGTCTTAAAATTGACTTTTGGGGATGAGAATGCTCTTCCCATATCCAGAAATAAATTACTTTGAGAAATGGAGATAAACTTCTATTTGACTCTTTTAACCCACTGAGGTTAAGTAGTATATCTTTCTTGTGCAGAATATTTTTTTCTAACAATGTTTTGGAGCTCTGTTTACTCAAAAGCTTAGTTCTTTGAACAAGGGAGACTGGGAAACTTTGGCATTTGTAAAAAATACAGTTATAGAATAATAGAAGCATAGGAGCTTATTATTAGTTATAATTACTGTTAATTTTCCTAGTTGCAGAAAGTCTACCATCACTGCTTTCGTACATATGGAGGGTTTTATAATGTAGGGTGAAGGCTCTGGCAATGTTTATGTGCTTTTGCATTTTTTGTTAGTATTCTAATTATCATCAGTTTCTCTAACCAGACCATGCCATTAACATTCCTCCTACTCAGTGCTTAATGTGAATCAGAGTTGAAGTTTGACATGAAACAACCATATTGTTCTTTGTTCCTGGTTCTGTGTCTGCATGTGTAAATTGCACACACGTACACACGTATTCCTTTTAAAATTTGCAACGGTGTTAAAATTTTCTGGAAAAATGATAAGAAGGTGAGAGAGAGTCCTTAACAAAATAACAGGGACACAACTGAATGTCTTGATGCAGAGGACTTCTTTTTTTGAACAGACACACACACAGTATCCGTCAGAGCTACTGCCAGCACTTGGATGGCTCATGTAAATGTTCTGTTTCTTTGAAAACCAGTAATACAGGATAGAAAAGCAAGGGTGTTTTCAGCTTCATTTCATTATCAATTGTTGTCTTCTTTCTTTGAATGACCTGCCTTCAGTAGCTCGACAGTACCTTTCGTGTCCCCTCAGAATGTTCTGTGCTGTGAGCTGTGCCCTTACAAATGATTTGAACTTGTGGAAGTGGCAGGGGCAACTTTCGGAAACATGTAGCTGCCAAGTTTCCTGTGATGTGATCTTAAAATAGACCAGACTGGGAAAAGAGGGGAGGACTGTCACCAAGTGTGCTCCGCATGTCAGGACTGTTTTTACTTGATCTATATCGGCTGGCGAAGTCCTTTGTGAGCAGAAGAAAGAACCTCACCCCCACCTATTTCCTCTTTTCAGGCTATTTTGGGCTTCCTGTGAAGTTCTCAGTGTACTTTCTCAGCCAGAGCAGCATTGTGAGCTCCTTCTGGTAAATCACATTTTCGGGTTGCGGTGGGGGTTGGGATGATTATGAGGAGAAGACAGGAATTTGTCTTTAAACAGGTTGGGGGTTTTTTTTCCCTTCATGTGTTCAGAAAATACTCATTATCCCACTGAATGCATGGAAGTTTCCAGTATAATTTTTTTTGACCAGGTCTACCTAGGTAGCTTTCACTCATGGTAGCAGGTGGTATGGACATTTTCTCTTTTAAGGAGTCATTAAATTTAACAAAGAGCTAGTGCCAGGAAGAGGCAGCAGGATCTTAAGGAATTTGTGGAATATTCAGGCTGAATGTTCTTATTAGTTCATGGTTGAAAAATGCCACTGCATAAACACACATCACTGATCTATTTCTGTAGTGAAGCAATAGCCTAGTTCTTTCTTTTTTTTTTTTTTGCTGAAGTTTCCACCAGAATAACTCAGTTGTTTTCACTGAGCTTGTCGTTGATTCCAACCATTATGGGAGAAACCAAAATTGGAGTCCAATTTCCATGTGGATGTAAAATGTAATTTTCCATGTACAATGTAAAGATGTAAAATACGGGCTCCTCTCCTTAGCCCATATTCCCAGAAAAACATAGAGAAGCAGAAAAAAATATTCTGAAAGAAGATATGGAAGTGTGGAATAACACACTCTTGGATTTCTCTGCGGAAAAGAATCTGGATGGTATGAAACATACGTGTATAACAGGAGAAAAACAAAATGTGGGAATGGATTTAAAGAGTTTTAGCATGTGTTTGGTTGGGGCTTTTTGCCGGTTTTTACAGAACTGCACAGTCCTGGCGTTCCTCAAGTCCTCAAGACTGTTACTACTTGAACCTACTGAAGGCTGAGCAGTTTAGTGGAGGAAGGATTTGTATGCACTGCAAAATTTTCTCTGTGGAGTTATAAATACTGGCCTAATCATAGGGAGTGTTTGGTTGCAAGGCTACACTTGATTAAATGTAAGCATTTTTCAGAGAACCCACCAAAAAAAGTCCTCTGTGGGAAGGGAAGAAATGACTGATTTAATTTTTTTTCCTGATCTCATTTGAAATTCAGGAACAAACCAGGAAAAGATTATTTAGATCTTCCTGGACAAAATACCCACCCAAAACTATACCTCACATTCAGTATCTGAAAAATCTTTGAAGTTTTTTTGAAAATTCCTCCATGTGCAGTCACAATGAGGTCAATTGACAGTTCCTGACATCTCAGCATGGACTGATATGTTACTTTTTTGTGTTGTAAACGCAAGCAGTATTCTGAGTCTGTGCATGCTCCAAACAGGTGCTTTTTGCAACCATTTTAAAAGGGAAGAGGTATTTTCCAGAAGAATCAAATGTCTTTGTTTCGCCCCCAAATTGTATTTCACCATTAAGAAATCATCTCAACGCATTAAATGTCTTTTGTGCTTGAATTAGACCTGAAGTTTTTGAGGGAGAGTAGAGAAGGAAAGGCCTTGGTAATTTTTAATTTCTACATGACTTACTCTCGAGTTTGTTTGCTCTGTATTAAAATCCTATGTCTGTGTGTTAGTGTTAATCCATGAGAATGTTTTGCGGGTGTAGAAACTTGGAGTCAGTCCTGAAAGCACCATGTTCTCCTGGTGCTTTTATCTTGTCCCATCTTTTCCCCTGTCTGCAACATCTTATTATTTTCATGGCAGTGGCAGTTCCTTAAACTTGCTTGCCATTTTTTCCATCACCTGATGGGCTAGAGAGTATACATAGCTATTATTTTTCTCAGAAATATGTTCTTGAGTCTCACTCACTTGTCTGTACACCAAAGCCAAACTATGTTTTCTTCAGGCATCGCTACTTTTCACATAAATGTCCAGGATAACAACTTCCTAATTTTTCCCTTAAAATATGGAAAGCTACAGCAAAAACCCAGAAGGCTTGGTGGGGTGGGCAGTTTAGTTTTTCAGGCCTGACTTTCCCGACATAGCTTCAAGTTTTCTTATTTGCCTGGCAGGACTAGGTCTGGAATGAAATGTATTCTATTTAAGTTGTCTCAAAGCTTACTGCACTGTTATTATGAGTGGTTTTTGTTAGTTTGTTTAATTCCTTGCTGATGAAAATCTTTTCTGCAACCTCCTGCTTCTCACTTCTGGCATCAAAAAATTTAAATCAGTGGCATTTTCATTTTGCTATGGTGATACACTTTGTTAAGAGGCCAATCCAGAGGCCTTCCTGCGTGTGTTTTGGGAACCCCAGGCTCAGATTCTGGTAAAAACAAAACCCATATTAAATAGTTCCTTGTGAATATTTCTCAGCTTGTTTTATGATGTCGGGCCATGGAGAAGGATGGCTGTCAGGGCTGGGTACAGGGGAAAGCACAGAGGGTTTCTTTTGAGGGGTGGGGGGAGCATTTCTGCCCTGGTGAGCCCCACACGGACAGCCCAGCGCTGCTTGTGCTGCTGTGTGAGGAAGGTCGCTGTAAGCAGACAGAGTGTAGACGGTCATAAATTCTGGGAGCATCGACGTCCTAGGCGGTGCCAGTCTGCGAGCAGGAACTTTCCTCAGCCAGGCGTGCTTCCAGGTGGCGGGGGACAGGACAGGGCTGCGTGTTTCCAGCCCCGGCAGGCTTTGCTTGAGATTGCGACCACTGCGCAACAGCTCTCGTTTGTAGCAGCTGGGTTGTGACACTGGCATGAGATACTTTGTGCAGCTGGGCCATGCCAGTGCCAGATAAGAGTCCCATGGTACGGGCTGACCCAGCTGCACTGAAAGTCTCATTCTTCTCTCTGTAAGGTGTTTTTTTTTTTTAAGATCAACAATGCAAAGTGGGGGTTACAGCTAATGTGCTCTTGCACCCACGTGCATAAAATACGTAGACATTAAGCAAATACAATTCACGTCTTTCTTTTCTTTAAGCATTGTAAGAGTTTCTTAGACATCTGCAGTTGTCCAAACTGCATTTCTTGCTCTCCTAAAGGCACGAAGTGTAGTTAGAAAAAAAACAACACTGCTTGTGTGTGTCGACATATATATGAAAATAAAATATATCCCTGTTTGCTTTTTCAGTTCTGCTTAGGGAAGAGCAGTTTTGAATATTGAAATAATGCAAGCCGAACATTTTTCTAATGAGCATCATTTTATTTGAGTTGGAAGTACTGAAATAATGCACATTTCACAGGTCAGCAACTAAAGCCCAATTACACAGTGATTTGTAGATTGTCCAATTGTGAAGGGGCGGCAGTCAGCTTTTCTTTCTCAATCTAGAGTGTCTCACAGGTATATATTTACAATTCCTACACCAGCTTCATAAGCATAAAATAAGATCCAAGTCTCTTAGTTGCCTTGAGGGCTTTCTAGACTGGGAATGGACTTTGTTTCCCAAGTATGTCTCTAATCCAATAAAGCAGTTTAAAGCATTACTATGAGAGAATATATATAAAATATAATTAATTATTGTTGGATAATACTGACAAACAGGTGAAGAAACATTTTTTTTTACTATTCAGTGATGACAGTCTGAATCAGGATTTAGCTCAGAGCAAATTGCCATTCTAAAGCATTCAAAAATAATTTGCCAAGACATTAAAAAAAAAGAGAGAGAATTGCTTTAAATAGTGATGTTAAGAAAAATCAACAAATTACATTTGACCAAGAGAAACTTCCAGTTCTTTTTATTTGTTTACTGGCTTTTTATTTTCTCTTGGGAAACTCTGAAGCCAGATTTTCAGGCTATTCTCTGCAATTATGGGAACCCGGAAAGTTCAGTTTTTAAAAGAAATCCAAGTTTCTCAAGAAGAAACACGACTGCAGGAACTGGGACTTCTAAAAGAGTGAGCAAATGCCGTGGTATTCGAGATGGTTTTGTTGACTTTCGACTTTCCCACAGAGCAGAAGAGCAATGGTCCTTGACAAATAAAGATGATGGTGCGTGGCTCCCACCAAGGTCTGCTTGCAAATGGCCTCGTGTTGGCAATCCCAGGTGTGAAATGCTGGGTGTTCTCAGCAGTGGCAGAGAGCTTTGAGGGGCATCAGCTAACGATGACAAGAAGGCAGAAGAGGCCAGTTTGTCCCTGTTTTTTAAGAAGCAGAGCATGGAGCGATGTGAGAAATGAAGGGTGGAGCTGAGTACTTGCATGAGTAACATCTGCAGGACTGGGCCTGATCCTCTTCCCACTGAAAGCAACAGGCATCTCGCCAGCCCCAGCACTGCGACCAGGATCTGTGCCAGCAAAGAAGAGGGAAACTGATCAGGCTTTTCCTATGTCATGCTCAAGGAGGAAGAATTAAAAAAAAAAAAAAAAGAAGAAAAGGCACAAATAGGTGAAAATAAATGATACCTGTAAAATAGACTCTTTGGCTAATACTCATAGGGACATGTTTTGTAAGCAACGTCTTTAGTCCTGCCAGTCTTCCTTCAGACATGTGAGAAGCTTCGTGCTTGGTTGGAAGAGTCAGTCCCTGGGTTTGAAGGTGTGGGACACGAAGAACTGGAACACGAGATAGGTGGCCACTGGCATTTCTGTGGTGGGTTTGCCATGAGGGCAGGGAGCATGTTTTCTCAACTTGGGAATGTTGCATTGCAGCTTTAAAAAAATTGGAAATACCATCCTCATGACCTGGATCTTTTCCCTAAGCTTTTCTTTTCTTCTTTTTTATTATAGTTAATCTTATTTCTAAATACCAATTTTCTTTCCCCCAGGGAATTTAGTAGGTAATGGCATCTTTACCTCTTTCTCTAGCCCAGTTAAGTTTTGAGGTGGTTTTCCATTTCTGTAGAGGGTGTTTTGGGTTGTGTGTTTAAAGTGTGGTAAATTAGAGTAGAAATAGGTCAACCGATTAGTAACTGCTGGTTTGCCTTTAAAAGCAAATCACTTTTAAAATTATTCTTCATATTTCTCAGTGTAGGTGCCAGCTATGTGTAATTTTAGCTTGTGTAAGTGGCAATGGATCATTCGGGGCAAGGGAAAACAAACCCTCTGGAATCAGAACAGAGAGCAGAGTAAGTAAAATAATGAAAGCATATGTAATTATTTCCTAAAAAAATGTAGTACTCCAGTGAGGTTTCAGGAATCCCACATGTAGGAGGAAGTTGCAGCTTTGAACCTAGTGTGTTTGGAGAGTCGCTTACCTTGGTAGCACAAACATAACTCATTGACTGATTTAAGAACTTTTCTGTTTAAATTAAATAAAGAGAAAATTTTCCTATTTACTGTTTTGTCCCTGGGAACGTGTGGGCTGTAAGCAGAGCAGTTACAGTACTGCGCACTTGAAAACAGGCATTTATATTACCTTGAGAGTTTTTAAGGTATCACATCAGCTTGTAGTCGTAATACCACACTGTGTGTTTATCTCTGACTTGTTTGCTATTCTAAAAATTTCTAAAAATTAATTGCTTGGCATGTATTTCTGAACTGGTTGGGAAGCTCCTTTAAACTCGCACTCTGAAGTTCTCTCTTAGTTAATGACTGCAGCTTAGTCTGCACTAGAAAGTGGTACATCAGCAAGGGTTGTGCGTAAATCACTCTCCTAACACATTCAGCTGTGCCAGCAGAAACTGGAAGATAAATGAAATTATTTTTTAAAAAATATTCTGCTGGTGTAGCTCCTTCCAAGAGACAGGTCGAAAGTGTGCTGTCTGAGGGTTTCTTTGCACATGTAGTCTGTGTAGGGCTAAGAGACAGGTACCCACATAACTTTATAAACTCTGTCAAAGCGCTCTCATGCTAGAGGTATTTTCAGTGACCAAGATGTCCTGTTTTCAGAAACCCTTGCCAGCCGTACTTAGACCCAAACAATACCAATTTAATGACTTTTTAGAAGTGGATTAATTTAAGTTAGTGGAGTTCCCTTCTTGTCCTGATGAGTAAATGGGTATTTTTTAACAGTCAATCTGATCAGCAGAATATAAATTGCAACCTGATCTGGACTCTAGTGCTGACCTGGCTTTGGGCACAGCATCATATGAGGCACCTCCCAGGGCCACTCCAGCCTGAAGGATTCCGTGGCTCTGGGCAGGGCTGTGCCAGTGCATGGGCAGTGAATGCTGCAGTGTGTGCTGTATGCATCAGAATGACTTATGTAGCTTTCATAGGTGCTGGCAAGGTGAGCCAAGAAAATTGCCTGAATGGGTGAAAAAGTTATTTTGGATCATGGATGTTTTCTGAGTGCCTGGATCTCTCTTCTGCTTCATGTTGTGATCACTGTTGTTCCTCTGTATTTTGCCATCCCTGGCAGGTTTCAAAGGTGGGGGTCTAGCAGTGGAAGCACTTCTAAACTCTTAAAGATTGTTACGGTTCCTGTTGTTTTTCTGATGCTGAGTCTTTGACATGCAGTGGTGCATGCCATGCAGAACAGCTGTGGCCGACCTACCATCCTTCCCTTGCACTCGGTAACCTCAATGAGCTAGCAGCGTGAAGGAAAATGGTACAAAATTCCTCAATTCTTTTTTCAGTGTTCAGATTTTTTTGTGATATTCTTCCTTCTCTGTGGCACAGAGTTGGTAGTCCACATAGATTTGCGGAGCGTGGTCATGGGGCGTTACAGAAGAGATCTCTCATCTCCTACTTCTTTGTCGCTGTGCTGGCACCACTTCTGTTCCCAATACTGTGGTGCCTCTCCAGTTTCCTGTCTCTACATGCCAGATGATGGGAGTTAGACAGTCAGCAGTGCTGTACTGGGGCCAGAGCCAAAGAACAGGAGCAAAAGACGTGAGCAAAATGCTTTCCTTGGGAGAAGCTCTGCACTAGGGGTCTTAGGTTATTGGCTTGGAATGACTGACCTAAGTCTTTCTAGCAATTTGAAGGTGGGGCTTGTAACTGGAAGCCATCCAGCCCCTCGTTTTTTACACTATCCTATTCCAACATTGTTGCCATTTGAGTCTTTGAATTCTGTGAAGTCTGCAAGGCTGTGAAGAAAATCCTAGAACTCCTGTCTTGCTGTCCCGGTGATCCACTGTTCACTCAGATTTCGCATTTTGTTTGCCAAGTCATTCTGAGACTAAAACCAACATAAAGATGTATAATGTTCCATGTTGATGCTTAGATCCTGTAGGGAAAAGTTAAGCAATCTGAATGGTAATAGGACATTGGCTTGTTTTGGGACTTTAATGACACTCGGCAGTAATTTGGAGACTGTGAAAGTTTGAGATTGCTAGCACTGAACTAGCAGTAGTCATGCAAGGTTCTCTGCAGAGCTGCTGTTCTGATCAGCTGGACCCTTATGTAAGCAGGAATAACAAACCATGGAGTAGGGTTTGCTCAAAGTAACTCACATTGGCAGAATTTAATTTTTTATTAATGGAACTGATCAGTTTTGTGATCCAGTGCAATTTGAGCGAGAGCACTCATGCTGTCCACAGTTTTTGAAACTCCCTTTACAAGATCACCAGCCACTGCAGAGAGTTGCTTTCCAGCTACCATGGCACAGGCAAACTTTACTCTCATTCCTGAGGATTTTTTCTAGATCCTGCCTGTTCCTCACAGGTCTGCCTTAATTGCTGACATTCCTGCTGGCCTTTCATTTGATGACTGCCAGACTGTCACCAGATCCCTAATCTCAAATCCATCAAAGGAGTAGCAAAACCCAGCTCACTTACAAAGACTGTTCCATCCTTTCTTTTGTGACCTGACTTAAACCAGGGTTTTCAGTAGGGACGACTGGTTAGCAAATTTTTTTAATGCTATGGGAATGCTTTTCTGAGAATAGGTTCATAGTTATGCTCTTACGATCCAAAACAGACAGAAACATGGATATATATGCATGTGGTTGCGAAAGGAGGCCGTAGGGCTTTCGGTTCATTTGGGTTTCGGTGGTGTGGCTGGTTTTGTTTTACTTCAGGATGTCACTTGAAAAGAGATTTGTCCTAATTTAACAGTAATCCATGATCTGGAGGCAAACTATGTTTGATGATGCCCTAGAGTTTAGAGAATTATTAGGGTTTTTATTTTTGGTGGGTCTTTCATGTGATAGGATCTGTGCTTTGGGGCTGCACTCTTTGCAAAACTGAGAATGAAGCTCTACGGGGCTTAAGATAAATCAATCTTTTTTCTCTTGCCTCCCATGGTGAATTTGCTCCTGTGGTGGTTGCATAAGGCAACCCAGCTGAGCGAAGCCGCAATAAAAGAGAAGCAGCTTGCTACTCGCTTTCTGTCAAGTTGCCACACTCCTCCTGTACATGCTGCTCTACACCAGTTGCAGATTACCGCAGCAAATAGCTTCCAAAACTCCAGCAGTCCTTTCTCCCATGTGCCTTTGCTTGTTAGCATGGCTGAAAGGCTTTTGTGCTACTGCAGCACAGCTTGTCGGCTGATATGGCATGATAGAAACCAGTTCATTATCAGTGTCCTTTTTTATACTTTATTAACCCTGGCTGGTCATACATTTCCGCTCCTGGAAAAGGAGTGAATTCAGTATCTGGAAATGTGATCCATCATGCGCTTGAAGTTGGGCAGACTCACTTGAGGCATTCCCACTGAGGAACAGATTCAGGATTTGGAAGTCTTTGGGAGGAATCTGGAAATTCTTTGCTGGAAGAGCATGCGGAAACTCAAGGCAGCATTACTTTTCCAGGGTACTGGATACAAGTAGCCCATCAGAAAAAGGAACTTTTCACCAATCATCGTTTACCTTATGTTCAGAAATGAAGACTGTACTTTAACAGGTTTTAAATGAGCAGGGTTTAGGCAATTTGAATTAGGTGGTGTGCAAGGCTCACCACATCAGTGGTCCAATCCCTCTTCCAAGTAGAACTGACTCACAGCTGCCCATCTCTTCCATTATATGGTGCAGGTTTCCTGATGTCCCACAATGGAGGTAGGAGGGAGGAGAGCATGACAGCTCTGCCTTGCAAAGAGCTACTTTTTTGCTGTTTCTACATTGTTTGCTCCCTCTGAGTTAATGAGATACCTGTCTTATAGTGGCTGGGTACAGCTTGAGCCTCCTCTGGCATGTTCTAGCTACCTTCCTACATACTTGCTTTCATCCAAGTTGTACAGTATGAGGAAAGACTTGGCATTGTCATCCTGACTTACCAAATCTTGTATTAGTCATGTCTTTGGGAGATGGTGGCAGTTCTTCACCTCCCACGCATAGCCTAGATATAGTCTTTTACCAGGCTTGAGATGGATTAAAAAAAAAAAATCTCCTAATTCTTTGGCTCCTTTAACTGCAAATGGCTGTAATTCATAAATTTTACCATTTTATTTGTCTGATGAGAACTGCAGCCTGTGCTGAGAACAGTATTTTTGCTTCCCTGCACCCTCTTGCTGTTGCGGTAGGGTGAATTGCATCATTTCTAATAAGATTAGAGCTATTTGCATTTTAAGGTGTTCAGGGTATTAGCTGGCAGTGTGTCAGTTTAGTCTGTCTGAGCTGGCTTTGGTCACCTCCCATAAAGGTTAGAGAGTTCAGAAATATTGTGCCTGGTTGAACTGAGAGTCTAGACATGTCTGGAGAGATCCTTAGTTTTCAGGGTTTGTCTAAGCTTTGTTTCAATAGGGGTGTGAAAGCTACCAAAAAAATGACAAGCTAACACAAAGGTTTGAAAGTCATTTGAGTACTGTGTGGGTGAGAAATGCCTGTATCTGTACTCTTAGTCAAAGAACAGTAAAGGGCACACACTGAAAAAATAAAGAGCACTGTCAAGCAAATAAAAGGCCCTTTATTTGTGTGCAGAGATGGAGAAGGAGTGCAGGGTTGCTCCGGGTTTTAACTGTAGAAACTTAGGTGTGCCACTCAGACCTCTGCGTGCCAGGCTGTAGTCCTCTTCATTCAGCCTGATCCATGCAACCTTCTCTGGAGGTGAGCCAGGCAACAACCTTCCTGATGCTCCAGGAGTGAAAGAAAAGAACAATGAATATCAAAGTATTATTCCTGCGAGACTGCACACTTTGCCACTTCTGGAGGCCCAGCTGCTGGTGGTGGCCCCATGCTCCATGCAGCTGTGACTGTACCTCTGTCTGGCTCAGGGACCTTCCCTGTGTGCCACCTTTGGTTCAAGAGAGCTTTCCCTAAAGACCTCCAGTTCCATGCCTTGAAAAGGCCTGTATCATTTTCTCCTCCTATTCTAGTGAACGTCTTCACCCGTTGAGCGTTGAAAAACATACTGTCCAAGAACATGGTTTTCACGGGAAGATGTCAAAACAAGGAGCAGTATTGCTTCTATACCAAAAGCTGTCCTGAATCGTGGAAAGTTTAATGGGTCTTAACAGAAGTTGGACAGGGGCCTGCCCCCTGACAGATGCCACTGTGTGTTGTGTTCTGTCCGGAGGAGTCACTGTGTGCTAGGGTCATCATATACCTTTTGTTGGTACTTTGAAGGTGTGGTGGAAGTAGGAATGCTACGGATAGGCCATGGAGACTGCTTGTGTGGTTGATGACAGGTAGACAAAACTGGAGTTAAACACTGGGGTTTTTTTTGCCTCAAAGCTTGCAATTTTTCAACTAGCAGATGAAGTAACTTGGGAAAAGGACAAAGGAACAGTGACATAAGCGGAATATGCCTGTTAAGGTTTCCTAGAGAGGAATTAATGCAGAGTAGAAGCTATTTGCTTCTGCATGTTTCTACAGGCAAACTATATTCTTGACCACTCTTCAGTTCTCATGATAACTGGAGCATTTTAAAACTCTGATTCTTGGAACTATAAGAATGTCAAGTCTCATTAAAAAAAATACAGTAAAACATGTTTCTAGCCTTCTCAACTGCAGCCCAAATCTTTCGGGTATGGCCTGAGTAAACTCAAATATTTCTAAACAACAGAAAACAATGGCAATATATGTTTTTAGTCTTGGGATTAACATCATCAAGTGGGCAATACTAGAATTATCAAACCTTCATCATCAGTAGTGCTAAAGGCTCTTGAAGGATATAACCACCTCAGCAGTTATGTTTAATGTGAAGTGTGGAGAGGAGAGCAGCCAGTTCATTTACCTAGTTATTTAGGCACCATTGGTGATATATTTGTGGGTTTGTATATTTAACATAGGCTTTGATGTTTTCCCTTATGCATCTTTTTATTATATAAATAATGTCCTTGTTTCTTGGTGTTTGCTGTTAGTGTGTGCAAATACATTCATCTTTTGTTTCACCCTTCCCTAGTGACCTGTTACATTTAGTTATGGGATACGCAGAAAGGAAATAATTAGTCTAACTTTGATCTGCCCTTGAAATTGCGCTGTGCTTTTAAACCACTGTAGAAGAAGAAGAACAGTAAGTTGGTTTCTGCTCTCCTCAGCAACAAAGCACAGAGTAAACCTAGGCACTGTAAATTATTGTATTATGATAGCCTAAAGAGCCACTTTTTAATAAATGAGTTGTAGACGGAGACTTTTCTTTCCAGCATGGAGATGCTGCAGATAGGGCGGTGATGTGCCAGGAGCCCCTGAAGTGTGAAATCAGAGACCGTTGGATCATCGCTTCTGAGCACCCGCGTGGGTGCCCCTTTCATCTCACCCCCTCACTTTCATATAGTCCCTCACCTTAATTTATTTTTCCACTTTTTAACATTGAAGCTTAGTTTGTTGGTGATTCTTTTCTTTTTATTTTCCCTTTCTTTTCTCATCTTCATATTCTGCTTGGCACTGCATGAGCAAATTATTAAAGCTTCCCTGCTCCAAGGAGCTCTAGGAAGAAAAAAAAATCTGCCAGAAGTTATTTGAAATGGGCTGTGAAATTCGCAAACTGTTACAGGAAAAGCAGGTATAGTTTTCTGTTACAGGAAAACCAGGTATAGTTTTCTGTTTCTGATCTCCATAACCTAGAAACAAAGCAAAATTTGGGTGATAGAACAAAAATGCAGCAGCTTTAAGATGTGTTTTTTTCAGTTGCTGGTGGTGAAGGAGAGCCTTGGGTCCAGCCTATGGCCACAGAATTTGAACTGTGTGTCCATCTAGTTTATTTACTTATAGTTGGTCTTTTTGGTTTTTTAAACCTTCAGTTATTTCCTCGTGTGTGTTGCTTTTTGAGACCCCAATACTATTCAAAGTTAGGTAAAAGGACAATAGGAAACAGCTTTATTTCAGGTAGTATCTGGACTTTGTTTTTACAGTTTCTTTTACTGCTCAGAAAAACAGAGAATAGAAAGAATTTGGAATACAGAAATACAATGGTTGCCAATTTCTCCTTCTACTCCCCTTAGTCTGGCTGTGCATTTACTGCATGTGGCTTCGTGGGAGATTGTCCCAGTGCAACAGAAAACTGTCTTGGTGATTGAATAAATGGCCCCCATGCCCGTCCATTGGAAAGAGTATTTGCTGTCAAAGTTCTAAAAAGGCTTTCCTTGGAATGTTTTTTTTTACTTTTTGGGTTTTTTTTTTAGGTTTTTTTGGCTAGGCAGCTGTTGAGCTAAGAATACCCAGAATTTTTTACAGTGGATGTGAGCATTTTACGCCTTAATCTCACCTCCTTTTTCATAAGCAAGTCATCTTCTTTGTCATAGTTCCAGACCTCAAAATCCTAGGGCTGTCTTTTTTTAATTGTGCAGTGCTCAGGCCACTTAAGTTGTAATTCTTGACTGAAGGATCTTTATGTTTCTGTAATACAAATAAATGGTGAAAACGCGTTAGTTTTACCAAGATGTTGTTTAACCGGCACGGGCAAAATGTGAAACCAAAGTCTTTGTAGTGAGTCATAATTAAAGATTCCACTGTATAGTCTGTACTATTTTTATTTGATTATCTATTATTCCTCTGTGATATTTTCCCATCCAGTGCAAGTTTTTTTGTTCCTTTTATCTGTTAGCTGTTTTTCTGCCCAAAGCCATTGTGTGTTGCTCCTTTAAGATGACATCTCCTGTGATGTACCCCAGAGCTAGATGTAGTAGTATATAAAAGTGTCTTAACACACTTCACACTATCACGGCACTAAATTATTTAGGTTTTTCAAAAGGCATTTAGGCCTTTGCTGAAAGAGGATTCAAATGTGTACAGCAGTGGTGGTTATTACTCAATGTATGTTTGTCCAGAAACGCATATGAAAGATAGAGATGTTAATTTTAGTTTCACTGAGTCTCCCTGGCTGGATACTGAATGTAAATCTGAGTACGTATCTCTCTCTTGTGTTTTGCCTCTAGCAGCTTTTAGAATCACAAATGCACATTTTTAATGACGAAATGTAACATTAACAGAGAGCCATTCTGCCCCAGTTGTTTCAGCAGAGAATGGACTTGCTAGAGACTGCTTTTAAGTAGCCACATCTATCTAATCAAGGTTTTCCCCTTACCCCTGGAAAAAAAAATATTTAAAAAGCAGAGGACATAAGATCATTCATTTCTGTGCAAGCTTCAGAGTGGCAGCTGGAATGTGAAGTAAGAGGTCATGGTGTATGGCTGCACAACAGACACCTTCCTCCAGAAGCTGGTATTGTTGTTCAGCCCTACCAGGGCCATACGGTGCCCCTGGGGCTGGGACCCAGTGCTGGTGTCATGATGGGTAACCTGCTGCATTCTCTGAGTATGGGTGGAAAACACCCCCAGAGATGGAATGCTGCAAAGGATGAAGGGGTACCTTCAGGTTATTTTATTTTTCTTCCAGGCTGTAAATAAATCCCTGCGCCATTTTAGAGAATTAAGAATGAAACAAAAATATTTTGGAAAGCCACCTTAGCCTTTCGCTCTGTTTTGCATTTCTAGACTCCCTGAACATGGAGCACCGCTTTGCTGGATGTTGGGGCTGCGAGTGCAGGCTTGGCAGCATTGCTGTTGTGTGTGTGCTCCTTGCAGCTGGCATTTGGAGCTGGCCCATGCCTAGATGGTGGGCTCAGTCTTGGGCTGAGGCACCTGGGGAATGAGCAGTTTTCCCATGTGTGGACAGTGGTCCAGCATCGCTTTCCTGCCGCAGCATGCTGCAGCAGGGAGCTTGCGGCTTGTAAAGAGTAGGAGGATACTTGGTGTCATCCTGCCTGTACCTCCTGGCAATTTCTGCAAAGAGCTAGCCTATGGCATCTTGCTCCTGTGTGAGGAATGGGCGAATCTGAGTCCTGTTGGACAGGCTTTGGGGTTTGAGGGAGTCCATAAAGGGAAATGGAGCTTGGCCATGTGGCATCAGCTCCTGGTACCTTCCCATTCCTTTCCCATTAATGTGAAACTGGGATTCATTCACCTTAAATGAAGTGCTTAATGTACATGATTAAAAAAAAATAGAAAAAGTACACTGGAAGGTTCATGTGAAAAAAGGCAGAGAAACTCTGGACTGACCCAAGGACAAGGGCAATTCGGAAAGCCTTGCAGCCAGCTGGTGATGAAATAAAGCATGAGGGATCGTCCCTTCTCTATCCCAGCTGAGCCGGCAGGCTGGAAGGTTTTTCCTGGATGGCTGTCCTCCCAGCTCGCTGAAAGGAAGGATTTCCAGGAGGTCAGGGCTTTCATGCTGCTGCACCTTCTGACTGGGCTGATGTGGGAAAGGAAAGAGACCTGGGGCAAGAGGCAGCACAGCAGCTTTTAAGGGTATGACCTTAAAGGAAGAGGAGTTGGAAAAGCCAAAGATAAAGACAGCCCAGAACATCCTTAGGGCTGCCAAGCCTAAAATTAGATGCAGGCTAGGCTTTGTTTTCCTTGCAGGCTCACATGCCACATGCGTCTTCCCCCAGTTGGCCTACTCCGTGAGGACGGCGAGTGCTGACGCCAAGGAGCACTTGACTCCCTGGGAATAGGTTTCTTGTGACTTTGTGTAGTCCCCATCATCACACGGTGGGAGCAGGTGGGCGACACGGCAGAGCTGCTGTCACGTGCGGGCACACGTGGTGTGGCACTGCTGACAGCAGCTATCCTGGGACTGTTGCTGTTGACAGCCAAAGCGTTGTTGACTGCAGGAAGGGTCAAAATTATTATTGGTGACTGCATGAGGTATTAAGTGCAGGGTTGACGTTAGGAGTCCATGCACAGAACACAGCTCACTGTGTCACTTTGGTGACGGTTTAAAGTGTGGGCAATTGATTGGGAACAAGCAGCAGAGGGATGCTGGATACCACAGCCCACACACGTGTTATAACCCTTCCTGTAAAGGCTGTCGCTTACATTTTGGTTGGGCACCTCTGAACAGTTATGCCCAAAAAATCTACTTTTGCCAGATGGAAAGAAAAAAAAAAACAAACCAAAAATGTTTGGGCATAGCTTTGCCATTCAGGGTGGGCCAGAACAACGTGTAAAGCTTATACTTGGGACTGCACCAAATATGGTTGGATTCTCACGTCAGTGCATTAAAAGGGAGCAGTGTGACCATATAGTCTCTACTGTTTGAAATGGTCTACTCTTAAGAAGACACACTCTTAAACTAGACTTACTCTGTGAGCTCTGAAACAGGCTATCTTAATTTTATTCGGAATTCACTTAGCACTATTGTATTCACATTATGCAGCAGAAAAGCCTGTTAATATATGTGCTTGCCAGGGAGTCCTGAGACTGAGTAAGAGCCTTTCTGATCTCTTTGCCAGGTTCCTACCAACTCTGCATGCGATTTGGGCAGTTTTGGAGTGTAGAAGTACAGGTAAACCAGACTGCAGTAGTACTTTTGGCATCTCTGCTAGCTGCTGTACAAAGGACTGATCAGCTCAGGACATTTCAAGAATGCAGAGTTTCATTTTTCATTTTGCTTCTCCCTGCCTGTTCTGTTTTGTCCAGCTGCTTAGGAAAAGCAGCGGTTTTCCAGCTGCTTTCTTTAATCCCCTTTGACTGGGCTGGAATTTTAGCCAAGCAGTACCTACATTACAAGAGGGGAGAGGCACTGAGTATAATGCTGCAATAAGGGTTTTACGCTTGTCTCCTTGCTTGCTGCGTAGCCAGGATAAATCCTAGCCATTTCTCCAAATCCCTGAGAGTTTTTCTTCAAAATGAAGTGATTAACTTCTGCTGTAAACTTCCCCTTGTCTAGGGCATCCAGGCCTTGCGCTGAGCTTGACAGCATTCAAGATCTCCTGCCCACATAGACTATTAGGTTCTGCTTATCCTTCGTTTCCACTGCCTGGTGAAATATTAGATAACGGGGAAAGAGCTTATCTTACATGCGTCTGAACTGACAAATATGGCAGCCTTTCAGTAAAAAGGCTAATGCAGACGAGGCCTTTTTCCTGGCTAGAATAAGAATGAGGCCGGCGCTTGTCTTCTGCCGCTGACAACGGTCAGATGCATGCGGCATGATTTCCATAGCATCCAGACAGTCGGAGCACCTAATATCTACCTGTCTAGTCAATACATCAGCTTTGCTAGAGCGGGGAGCTGAAGTTTGTCATTGAGGCGGGTTTCTAATGCAGCACGAATGGATCTTTCAGCTGTACTCCAGGGTAAACATTGTAAGCCGTGCAAATTTATTTACCAGCGGTGACAAATAACTGTGTCAGTCACTTTTGTTTTCTCCCCGAAATAAGATATTCCTTATAAATGCCCTTATGGATTTAATTTTTGCAGCTTTGTGCATGGAGGAGGGGGAGGAGGGGGTTTCTTGCTGTTTGAACAGATTAATATTAGTGTTTGTTTCCCTACTGCACATGAAAAATTAGTTTGTGTTTGGAATCAATAATCTTAAAGGTCTTTTCCAACCAAAATGATTCTATCATACAAATAACCTTCAGGTGGACCCATTTCAGGATTTAACAGTTTGATGGCAGCAGCTGGGAAACACTGTCCTGATAACAACGTTGAGGGGAGCTTGGCTTAACAGCACAACTGAAAAACTCTGCTTTGTTGTGCCTGGGCTTACCTGGAGGGGCAAGAGGAGCAGGAAGGAAGAGGCTGCTTTGCACACAGGGTGCTGAGCAAGGCCTGCTACTCATTTCAGAAGTTTCTTGGCTCATCTCAGGCATAGGGCTGTGCTTGAAATTTAACACTTCCATTTTGAGAAAGAATACTCACTGTTACAATGTGGTATATTTCTGCATTACATTCATACAGATATTTTGGGAAATTGTTTTCCCAGCTGTAAATTCTAAACTGTACATTCACTGTTGAATTCTAAACCACCAGCTAAACCCCAAAGTGTCTGACAGCCCAAAAAGCTGGAGATCTAGTGGGAGAAACTGGTGTCCTTTTTATAAAAGAGGGAATAGAAGTTTATGGGTGGCTTCTGCAGTACAGTGAAACGCAAGTGTGCTCTGCATGGAGGAACTGGAAAGAGTTGTTAGTTGGGCAAGCCAGACACACCTAGACAGCATCCTGAGCTGCTGCCAACCCACACGGGGGGTTTGGATCTCTTCCAGGCTTTGTTCCTGAAAATAAATTGTTCAAGATGGGAAACTCTGAAGATTGCATTGACCAGTGAGCCATGCCTCTGGGTGTGAGCTTTAAGGGAGAGAACTCAGGTTTTGGATTTGGGCTAGAGGCTCACAGAGAAAAAGCTGCAATCAAACTTTAGGCTAGATTTCATTTGCTTACAAGAGGTGGTCTACAATTTTTTTGTGTGTTTTTCCTTATAAATGGTATTTATTTTGGCCTCAGAAATTTGAGAAAGGCCTTCGATCTGATTACTTAGTTTAGCTATTAACTCGTTTTGTATCCACAATTTATATAAAGAGATCACCTCTGTATCTATTCCACAGGAGTGAAGAAATTAGGTAACATGTATAAAGCATGCAGAGTACGTAAGACAATGGATATATGCTAACTATTATGTTATTTATTTAGTACTTTGATAGCCATGTTGCAAAACAAATGAGGAGGTGGGGATATCTTTTGGAACAGAATATGCTGCAGCGCCCGCCTTGATCTGCATTAGACATCTGCACTGTGAAGTACAAGCGATGCTCAAAGACGCACTGAGAAAACAAACGGGTTACAGAACTGTCGTGTTAGAAATGACAAAATGTGTAGGCAATGGAGAACCTAAAACTGCTTCAGTTTCAGGCAGGATGCTAAAGTATTAACTGAAGAAACAGCAGAATATAGCAGAAAAGATAAAATATGAACATTTTGGAAACTGGGACTCAGTTCTTTATGTGACAAAAATTCACACTGCTAAAAAAAAGAAAAAAGAGCAAATTTCCTTTTTTTTTTTAGCAGAAGAATAGACCCTCAAAATTTTGTGATTTAACACTGGGAACCACAACTCTTACCTCTAATACTGGGAACCACAACTCTAAACTCTAAGAGTTAAAAAAAAAAAACCAACCCAAACCCCGAAAGCAAATCAACAAAAAAACCAAACCTCAAACAGAAAACCACCTTCCTGAAAAATTTCAGAGGTGTTCAGGTTTAAGTTGGCTTTGGGTAAGGCACCTACAATGAACAAAAAGTCTTAGTCTGAGCTTTCAGAATAAGAAATATGAGAGGACATAAAGAAAAAATTACTAGAGTCTTTTAAAATTCAAAATGTCTAAGCTGTTTGTGCCCAAAAAAGGATAGATTCAAGCTGAGAGCCAGTTTGAGTTGTATGACAGATTCATGCTCCTTATATGCACAGCCTTGGCTTGAGCAATTCCCTTCTTCCTGCCTTAGGTGTGTAAACCAGAAACCAGATGCATTGACAGCAAGGTATTTGGTGTGTCTAAAAAAAATCCAGGATAAACTCTGGAAAGGGTGTGCCTTTTCTAATTCATTTAGCAAAATTGTGCTAATATGATGACATGCAGCTTTCAAGGCAGGAAATATGGCAGGTAAGGGTATTGGCAGCACCTCAGCCTCACCATCCTGAGTGTCATAAGGCAATATTTCTCAGACTTTATCCATGAGCCGTCAATGATGAGTGCGCTGAAATCTCTCCCATGAGACCCTTTTGTGTACCTACCACAGGCAGGGGATTGGATCCCTGAGGGCTGAGGTGGCTGGGAAGCTCTTGCTGCAGGGTGTAAACTTTAAAAGGGAAGCAATTGCAGGTTAGTGTGGCACTTGGTTGAGACTACAGAAAGCAGGAGCGGTGTGGGATGTACGGGAGGTAAATCCTGCCCTGCCTGAGGGCAGGGGCTGTGTGGCCAGGCCTTTCCCACGCGCCACATGTGTGGTCCTCGTGGTGTGGTGTGGCCAGGCATTGTGCACGCAGAGAGGGTGCACACGTGCACACAGGTGTTCGATGAAGTCTGGCACGCAGTGCGCGGGGGAGGCTGCGATGCCGTGTGCAGGTGGCCAGCACATGCCTCCGGTGTCAGACGCATCCCAGACCCCGCGTGCTCGCTGGATAGGCGCTGTGCTGGCAAGCTGCACGCTCTCACGAGTCATTTGTCTGGGACTTATGAATGGCAAAAAGCCTGGTCTGAGCTGCTATGCAGATCAGGATGCCGGCATCCTGAAATCCCGGACAAATCCCCTTAGCGCTTTTGGTAAATCTGCAACTGGGATTTAACGTTGTGACAGCACATCCTAAGTGTGGTAAAAATAGCCTGTCTCCCAGCAGTGCAAACCTGACTCGCACCCCACAGTTAATGGGTGAGCAGTCAAGGCTGTTTCTGGAATCATTGCGTGAACGCGTGAAGCGGTGCCGGTGGCAGGGGATCACAGAGCAGCACTGCAAAACGCTTGCCTGGCTCAGGCCGATTCTCTGCAGCTTTGACTTAAAACTCAGTGGATCAGAAGTGTGGCAGAGACCCCTGATCCCAGACTGGAAGGGATGATGGAGAGATCTCTCTGCCCTTTGCTTCTCCAGAAGGCTTTGTCTGCCCTGGGTTTGCCTGGAGGCAGTCTGGAAGGTGTGCTGTGTGGGCAGTGTCCCCTCCTAGGCTGGGCACAAAGCTTGGCCTTCTCACTGGAGGCTGCATAAGAACTTGGATTTATTTGGTTTTAACCCTTTACCTTAATCCTAATGAAAAAACACGTTTTATATTAAAAATTAGGGCTGCACCAAAAGTGAAGCATCAGTAGTTTTGCTGCCCCAATGGGGTAACATGGAGAAGTGAGAGGGGGAGTGGATGTGTTTTTTCTGCTCTGCATGCACGCACAGGAGATCATGATTTCTCTGTGACCCTGAAAACAAGTATCTTACTCTCAAAACTTCCTCTCCAACAAGTCAATTCACCCAGAAAGCCTTGCCCCACCCAAATGGGGTATAGTGGTATCTCTTTAGTGGGCTGCACAAAAATGCTACCGGTGAGTCAGTACGATGTCGGATGTGCAGTTGTACAGAGTGGGAATACAGGATGAAGTAGTTTGAAATGCAGCCTCCCATCCAAAAATACCAGCCAACCCACCGTAAGATGCATTAGCTATCATTTCCCAGTGTGTCTGGTGAGATTTCAAGCAAATTTTGCTTTTTTGCTGTCACACACAGGAAAATACCATTACAGCTCCTTGGGACCAGCCTTTTGCCCACTGGGAAAAGGTACCTGTCTACTCACCACTGGGCAGATTTTGAAAATGCATCATTGTGACTTAGGTGCTCACATTTCATCTTCAAAAGTGGCTTAGCAGTCCAAATGACATGTGGTACTTATTGTGGACAGTGTGTGAAGGCTGAGGTGAGTGAGGCCATGCTCTGTGGAAGCACTGTGCAGGTGCTGCTGTGGTACCAAGAGAGAGAAGAATGGAGATGACAGGCAGGAAGAGCTGAAGGGACTTGCCTTAGATGACTAACAGGTCTGTGACAGAGCTAAGGAGAGAAACTCGGTCTCAGTCTGATCTCATAGCTAGTAGATCATGCATCTCCTTAAGCATCTATGCCATACCTTGTATGCAGTCTTGGATATTCTGTATGCAGGGTCATTTTCCATTTCTTGGTACCTGAAGTTCTTCTATAAGACACTTCAAGTTTAATTGTATCCTACCTGATCCAATATTATGCTAGGGCTACAGGGAAAAAATGGATGGAGGAGCAATGTTAGAAAACACCTCTCAACCATCACTGAGACTCCAGATCTGTCCTGGATTCTGTTCAGAAACATCCATCCCTCCCTCCGACTGCCTGGGCTCAGTAACATAACAGTAGAGTGGGACTCTGCTACTCCACATATGAGCTAGCACTGCACAAAACTGCTGGTTTTGTTCCTGGCTCTTGGCTTCCATCCTGAAATGAGAGTGTCATTTAAACTGCCTAGAAATACAAAAAGTTAGCCCAGCCTTACACAGGGTACAAGAAGTTGGTGGTCTTCATGGTAAATGGTCAAGCTGATTTCCTGTCATGTGTAGTGTCTCAGAAGTGGCTTGAGTTTGTAGATGCCATTAATTCTGCTGAAAACAAGAATACTGTCATTGCATTGGATGGGATTGGTCTCATGTTATGTAAAATAGATGCAGATTTAAGCTTTGTATCGAGTTGCTAGGCTGCTGTCCATTAAGCAATGTTTAGAAATCATTTTTTTAGAAACTATGCCAGTTTTGACATGCTGCTTTAATATTTTTCTGGCTGCAATAGGGCAAGACATAGAAATCTTATGTTGTCATCACACAGAGCTGCGAAGCGTTCTTTTTATCTTTTTTTTTTTTTTTTGCTTTCTCTCTCTTGCACTCTGTCATATGGAAACCAGATCTAGATTATAAAATTATTGCCCACAAACTGTGATCTTTCTTCTCTTTTGTGGTGAGAAGTGACAAGTCAGTGATGGCTTGGTGCTGTTGGTACTAGCTGTTCATGCCGCACTCATTTGTATGTATCGGGAAGTGCCGAACTTGGCGTTCTTCTCAGTTGGCACACAGGCTGGTGAAACGTCAGATTTTTAATTGTGATAAAGTTCACGAAAGAAAAAAATTATGGCAGATGTTTCCTTTTGTCAGAGCGAACTGAATCATTAAAATGTGATATGATGTACTATGAACAAGTCAATGTAAACACCATCCCTGTGAACATGTCAGAAGACTGAAGAACTTAGACCATTCATGGTAATGTTAAAAACCATGTGGTCTGAATTCTGTATTACCAAGCTTTTCTCTTTAAATGCAGAGCATGAATCTTATGAATTTTTTATTGCCTTTCTACAAAATGAAAAGATAACATATTCCGCTTTGGTAAAAATAGCCTGGTAGCTTCTGCAATGTGGTTGTCGTTTCGCTGGTGGTTTACTCAGAGGTCTGCTTTTCACAAGTAACAGTGAGGTATCCCATTCCCATTGAGTGCTGAGCTTGTTCGCCTAATTTCCTCTTTTCTAGAAGATGTATTTTTGGGAAGTCTTACTCCTTTTCCAGTCTGAAGGAAGTGACAGAAACGCTGCTGCTTGCTGAGGAATGCCTATGATGATGCGTTAAAACTGGCTCCCGATAAGTGGTTATGGAAAAACTGCAGGAAGCATCTAACAACTGACATTCTCTGTGGACTTACTCTCCTATTTCCTCCTCGCATCTGCTGTTTTAGGATTATTGTCCACACATTCACTTAGGCCATTAGTCAGAAAAGAAGTGCATTACAAACTTCCTGATACTTCGCCATGACTTGAGTATTTTTTATCTGCAGTTATTCTTGTTCTTGCTGGCCTAAGAAATCTTGACTAGATGCTGATTCTTATTCCCAGTGTTGTCCTTGTGACATAAAGGTCAAGGACACTCTGTAAAGGTAAGATTTAGGTGTATTCCACAGGGTTACTTTATGTCATTCTTCTGATTTCTGGTTTGAGGGAGCCTGACTTTACAGATTTGGAATGCTGTGGATTGGGAATAGATTACTCTGTTATATCATAAAGATGGTTATAATCTATAGCAAATCCAAATCATTTTGCCCACCAAAAATCTCAATCCTCATCTCTTTTGGGGGTGCACTGCAAGTGAGGTGAATGAGTTTTGCAGACACATTTAAATACTCATACACTCTGGCCCCCATCTCCAGATCAATTACATTAATTTATTGGGTAAAATTTGATTTTCTGTGCATGGACATACACAAATTGTATGCAAGCCATGTATTTTGTTTTAAGTGGGCCTGCAGAAGCCAGAAGTAATGAACTTAGTAATGTGATAACAGTCGTTAGTGGCAGAGCCTCTCTAGTTCTTGCACCATGGCAATTGGTGGAAATGCAGTGTGCTTTTTAAAATTGGCATAAGTTTTTACACCTCTCTTGCACCATAGGAGCTTAATCCATCACAAAACCTCGTTAGAAGCTGCGCCATTGTATCCTGAGGCAGATGTGAAATTTGTGTGAGTCACCGATCTGCGATCAAGCTGAAGGAAACTGAGTCTATGGTTCTTAAGAAAAAAGGCGCCCATTTGGGATGCATTTACACAGCTCCTTTTGTATAAATCATTAGTGCTATAAACTATCCATTATTGTTAGGAGAAGAAATTTAACAATGCAAATAAAACAAAATACTGTGGCAGAGCAATTTTATGCTTGATTGTAATGTTTAATGGCATGTTCTCATAAAAAGATTTTTCCCATCCTTCAGACCTATCGTGTCTGTGACTCACTTGATTTCCGATGGTTTGAACATCCCTCATTTTATTCCTAGAGTTGTTTTCTCTAGAGCAATTTCTGTAAACGTGCTGCAGCATGGGGTTATCCAGGGTTAATTTCCCTTATGATTACACATCCAGACAGCATGTATGTAAATGCTGCAAGACAAATGATAAGAAAACTGCAGGATGAAAGAAAACAAATTTCTTTGTTTTGTATGTAGATCCATTTACCAGTATCAAAGTCTTTCCCTTGCTCACTTTTAAATGTTAAGACTAGCTTATATTGACATTGTAGTTCTTTAAAATCATTATTTTTATGTCATCACTGACCTGAAATTTTGCATTCTGTTGATTTCCTTTGTTCCCCATATCTCTTCGGATACTTCTTCCAGGTTCCCTCTTCATCCTTTATTTTCAGGTACAAGACAGCACTATCAGTGAGGCAGAGCTTTGTATCTCTAAACTAGCTGATTATATTAATGTCAGAAATAAAATACAGCTCTTCACATTCTACTTGTATTTTTAGTACTGTATTGTAATCCTAGTTCTGCTTTCCGTTCTTATCTCTGTTCTGTCTTGCCCTTAGATTTTTTTTTTAGACTAGGGTTGCTGGGTTTCCTTGTGATCTTTCTCCACTGTCCAGCTTTTTGAAGTCTTTGCATATACCTTAGTCAGAAAGTACTAGAATATTTGATAGTCTGTTAACCCTCAAACGAGTGCCCGTTGTTTTCTTTTCCTGACTGCCAGGGAGTTTGTTGGAAATTGAGATTTATGGAGCAAATAATCCACCTGGCAGGAGACTCTCTGTAAATGAAGTATGTTCTTTAGTGGAAGAGTGAACGTTCTTTGTGTGTGTAAAATACCACTAATAGCTTATTTAGAAACCTATACTTCTACAACAGGGCTTTCAATTTTGTGTTGGAGGTGGATTTTTGCATATGCTTAATTCTAGCATCCATGCTAATTCTATCCCTCATTTAACTTTCATCTATTCCTATGGCAGGATAATGCATGATGTGATCTCTCAGCTTTATAATGTGGTCCTTAGTGCATCTCTTCTAGCTCCTGCTTGAACAGGAAAAAAAAAATTAATAATGAGGGATGATTCTTTCCTGTACTTGCTGGGAATTGCCTGGAAACCACAGGGAGCTTAGGCAGGGTAGTCATGCTGCAGCAAGAGACTCCACAGAATCCAGTACCAGATACTAATTGCAAGTACGGCTGGGAGAGCTCTGAATAATAACAGAATAAAAAAACCCCAAACAAACAATACTGTGATCCTTTCTTGCCTTTTCTCTTACCTAAATAGCTAATTTTTACACTTAGTTGATTTGAGCTCAAAATGTGACATAAGCTGTGGAATGTGATCAAAATTAAGGATGGGAGGAGGTGCAGTATTTTCAGCACAGCTGATTTTGTTCGCTAATTTTGGATAGAACTAAATGGAGGATTGAAGTAGCCAACGACTAAAACACATGGAAGCCACTGTATCACAATATTCACCCGAATGGTGGGAAATTTTGGTTCTCAGACACCCGGTTACTTTTGTCCTCTTAGAGATATTTTCCCAGTCTGAGTAGCCTGCGTTGATTATCTTCATCATATTTACAGCTGCCTTTTCCTGCCCAGAGCTTCTCATTCCTCAAGCATCAGCACCAGGAAATTCTGTACCTGTTTTTCAGCAGTGGCGGGGAGAATCAAAGTTACCAGCAGTGTAATCTCCAGCGTAAACAGGGCCAGGGTATTATGCTCACTGTACCATTTAACTCTGCTGGAGGAGACGACTGTAAATTGCCTATGTCGAGCCAACATGTGAGGACTAATAGAACTGCAGTGGGGATAATTCATAAGCAGATTTTCTCACTCGCCAGTGTAAACAGAGCCAGTGCTAGTCGGGTCTGAAACGGTGATTACTTTTAAATCGGCATGTTATAATTCAGTGTCCCTGATTGAACCCTCCTTCCAGTACAGGAAAATAAACCACTGCATGCATGGCCAGCACAGGGACCACTCAAGCTATGCAACTAACTATGCATATGAAGGACTGCTTGAATTTCCTAATTACTGCAGAGTAAAGAACAGCTTTAACAGGGAGTTAATTTAGAGGCCTTAAATACTGTCTTCTCTCCACCAACTTTACTTCTTTTGGGTTGTGTTGCTAATCTCTCCACAGTGCTCCCATCTGCTTGTTCCTTGCACCTAATCACATTAAACACAACATAATACATCTGGATACATACTGCTGGCAAATCAGCTACTTGAGTTCACTGCCTATCAGAAAAGCACTTTTCCTTTCCCCTAGTTGGTGCTGTTCCTCTGTATGACAAACTTAACCTATAAACTCTGGGTTTAATCAGAAAGGTGAAAATTTTCCCCAGGGGGTGGCAGTTTGAGAGGTGGGGCATGGGGCATTCAGTGGGTACATCTGCAGTTGCTTGAAGCCTGTCCAGGCCTAGAAATGAAGATGCTCCCGGCCTCCTGCTGTGCCCCTCCCTGACCCTTACCCACATCCTTTTTATTTTGTGTTGGCATCAGCGTTCACCCCGCAAGCAATGTGACTTCTTCCCCTGTGAGCAGAGACCTGGCCTGGCTCGTCTGTCCCTCAGCCGTGTTGCTGTTTTCACGTGCGCTTGGGCTGGCACAAGATGGGTGTCAGAAGGATCTGGGGCCGTGCTCCCACGGCTGCTAGCCTGACACAGGGCTGGGACTGGGCTGATTACCTGGGCTGTCCCAAAGACCCACAGGGCTGCCATGTGGGCCCCCCAGCCTGGCTAGCCAGGGGGGGAAAGCACAGCTCCCTCATGAGGGGCATGTGTTACCCCAACGTGGCTTTGACCATGGAGCATCATCCTAGTGCTGCCTGGAGAATTATGTAAGGACACACGGCCCTGCGTGAAGTGTTAATGGTTGTAATTTATGCCTGTACCAGGTGGTTTTTGGGAAGTTACGCATGTGGCTCTGAGCTGTAGGACAGTGCAGGCAGGAGGAAGCACCTTTGCGCACACACCCCCACTGTCCAGGCTCCCCAAGTGAGTGACCCCAAGGGGCTGGCTGCAGGCAGGAGAAAACACCCTCTTATTGTTCCATTTCAAGACTGTGGGTTTTCTCCTACTCTTCAGAGTAAGGGCTGGCGAAGAACCTGCCCACAGTCAGTAATGTCTTTAGAGAATCAGAGAAAAAAAGGGAGAAGTAGCGTAAATGCAAAACTCATATTGAGAAAGCAGCATCTGTCCAGTTTTGGTCACCAAAGCATGACTGTTTCTTTACCATTGAGATTAACATCCTCACTAACAGTAAAATAAAAAATTAAGGTTTTGTTCTTGTGGGTTCCAGAATGAGTCTTTTGTTTTCCCAGTAATGATCTGAGGAGACAGATCAGTGAACATGTCCTTCATAAAATTTCACTTGTTACCAAGTTTAACTAGCCCTTGGTTTTATCATTAATTTGCTAGGCTTGTAATGGCCTGTGGAGAAGCATTATGACTTTGTGCCAGAACCTGCTTAAGAAGCTTCAACCCTGACGCCAGAGCAGCCGTCCTGCTCAGAGGTCATGGTGGAACCTGCTACTTGGAATTTTAGCAGGAAGCTGGTCCCCCATTCTTGTTGACAGAGAAGCTTATATGGGCTCTCTGGCACAGGGCTTGATTCACGTTAAAAAGTTCATGATAAATTCTTAATAAATAGGCGATGAGCCAGATATTGTTCTGAGGACGTTCTTGAGGACGCTTATCAGGTGCACTACTTATGGATACAGAAGTCTGTAACCATTTTGCAGTCATTGTGCCTGCACTTTAATATTTTGTGGGTAGGGAGGTATTGGGCTAGAGAGGGAGTAAAGTGTTAGTTATCCGTCTATATTATTAGTTATTCAGTGCCGAATCCCATCTTGCCAAAGCAATTTTTTTATGTCATAGGTTAATACTCTTCAGGAACTGAAGACTCTAAACATCTACAGTTCAATTGTATGAGTAAAGTAAAGGAGAAGCATTAATACCAGTATATTAATTTGTTTTGTTTACTGCTTTCTTTGTAGTCTTTAAACTGCACTCATCTGAAACCAGCTTCTCATTTTAAACAAGAGGTTGAGGAATGATGTATGTAGGTCAGTCTTTGGCTCAGAAACTTTGTCTTACAAAGTCCTTGAAAACAGTTTGCAACAGGAAGGTAATTGGCCTCAGCAGCAGCTCTGTACACATTGAGTAGGTATTCCCACACAACTGCCACGTTTAGAAGTCTGGTCTGTTGAATTAATTGTTTTCAAAGTTGTTTAAGGACAATCAGATTGTAATTTTGAAGGTGCTCTACATCCGCTATCTGTACCGAATTACTTCTCTCTGCTGGTTAACAGTGCTGTACTTGGTTAATACTCCACTTGCACAAAAGCATTCCACTGACATATAATTTAAACTCATTCTGCTCTTCTAGGAACTCTCAAAGGATATTTATTTACAGTCCACAATCACTGTCCCCCAGCTTGACTGTTGTGTTTGGATTGAGGCCTTAGACCTTGCAGTATCAAGCTAAACGTCAACAACAGTTTAATAAATCCAGACAGTGGGGATAGCCTGTAACCAGGAGAGGGGCCCTGCTGTGTGCTGTGGATATATATAGCAGGATATGTCTCCCTAATATTTTTAACCCCCTGGCTCTTCATAGTGCCAGCTTGATAGGTGACTGCAAGCCGGCCCACTCCTCTCAGCCTCTTTCCCCTCCTGGCTCTTGCTCTTTGACTTTGAGTTAGGGCATCTTTTTATTTGAGGCTGGTCCACGGGATTTACAAACATGAAAGGCACGGCCAGCAGTGGGTGTGCCTCCATGGTCAGTGCCAGAGTGTCCTGGGGGCCTGTGCTGCTTGTGGAGGAGAGCAGTGCTGGTGTGAAGCTGAGCTGAGCCGGCCACAGCCTGCTGGGAGAGGGGCATGGAGCCTCACCAGTGCTGCAGCCCATCTCCTCTGCTTTCAGGAGCTCCAAGCCCCTGGCCAAGTGTGGAGCAGAGATGAACTCCCTTTTCTTCTTCACGTAAACACGCTGGTCTTATTCAGTGCTTTGGGGATGCCACCATAACCCGGAGAAGTAACTAGGAACGGGAGGAGTCTTGGCCATGATGGTGAAGCCAGTACAGGAGGAATGTCTCATGAGCTGAGGGACACGGTGCTAATGGTGCTTCCTAACGTGGCAGAGACACTGTGTGACTGTGCCGCTCCTATGCACAGTGGCAGCAGGTACCGCCCTAAGTCCCTGCTGCTGGCCTCCACTGTGCTGCTCTGAGTGGGAATACAGGGGGAGACCGGCATGAGGAACCCATCTGGCAGTGGTCATCAGCCAGAACGGTATCAGAAGGGCTGGCTCATTGGCACGGCTGGGGCAGGCATAGGGGTTCAGAGGGGCCAGAGAGGTTGAGGGACAGGCACAGAGGTTCTGGAAGGCAGAGGAGTTTAGGGGCAGGCACAGGGGTTCAGGGACAGCAGAGTTCACTGGCAGGCACAAGGCTTCAGGGGAAGGCAGGCACTGCTGGAGCTGGGAGTTGTGTCAAAGAAACACACATGCGGCTGGAGCCAACATCTCAAAATCCCCGGTGTTCTTCTTTTCCCTCCTTCTGTAGTTTTTGGCTTTTTTTGGTTTGTTTTTTTTTTTTTTAAAACTTGAGGTTACAGGCATTGTTCCTTCTGATGGTTATGGTTTTACAGTGTAGCTCCAGGATGCGACTCCCTAATATTTTACGCACATGCACACACACGACTCCCCGCGAAACTTTGGATAAGGAACCCGCGGCCGCGCAGCTGGGAGGATCCCTGGATCACTCTCGCTGTCTGGGGGCGAGATTGCGCTGCCGGTGCCCTTTGAAGCGCCCAGGGCCGGGAGCGCGTCCGGCGCCGCGCGGTTCCGGCGGGCGGGGCGGGGCGGGG